>JAOTRH010439653.1:0-33264 GCA_034768845.1 Heliamphora exappendiculata
TGAGATTATGGGTCAGAGTGCAATTATAGTTCTTTAGTGGTGTGAACTGTAATTCAGTATTTTATGAAAATTACAGAGACCGCTGCGATTTTTCATAATTGCAGAAACTGCCCGTAGGTATTTTTGTTCCACTGGAAGTCTGACTCATAATTACTCTCTAGGTCCCTGTTGTAACCCTATATATATGCGGGTAGGCTGAACCTGTTTAAATTGATTTTTCTATCATTCTTGATATATTATTTTGGTCTTACAAGAGTTAAAAATATATCGGAGTTTTGCCGGTACAAGTTCTCGGAGGATCGTAGCGCACACTACGTTCGAGGATCGTATAAGAGAATACGGTAGAAGATCTAACAGGAGCTTCAACTCGGAATCAAGTCGTAGTTAAAGATTAGATCTACAAAAGGTATTCTTCTAAATTAACTTTGGTTGCATGAATTTTATTTTGATCGTTCTTCGTCAAAAGTTTTATCTGGAGCTCGTTTCGGCGTTTGCCCATCTAGTTAATTTTTTACCGAAAATTGTTTTACAAAAACAAAGATCTTAACAGTATTGCCGCCAACAGGCACCTCGTTGTGTGATCATGAATCTGAGCATTTTTCTTGTAGTGACTCCGAAGGGATACTTCTGAGGATTCAAATGCATCTTGAACTTTCTAATCCACTCAAAGCATTTCCTTACTACAACGATGTGTCCTTCTCTGGTTTTTGATTTCACAATCATATCATCCACATATACTTCCACCTTTTTGTGTATCATGTCATGCAGTATTGCTATTGCAGCCCTTTGGTAGGTTGTTCCTACATTTTTCAATTTGAATGCCATGACTCTATAACAATAGGTACCCCAACATGTTGTGAAGGTAGTCTTTTCTCGGTCCGCTTGAGCCATTAGAATTTGGTTATACCCTGAGAAGCCATCCATGATGGACAAAAGCGCGTTCTTAGCGGTGTTAGCTACCAAGACATGTATATGGGGGAGAGGGAAGTCATCCTTGGGACTAGCCTTGTTGAGGTCTCTAAATTAAACACATACCTAGATCTTCCCATCTTTCTTCGGTACGGGGACAATATTAGCAACCCACTTTGGATACTCTATAATCGTGAGAAATCTGGCATCTAAATGTTTGCTAACTGCTTCCTTGATCTTGAGCGCCCAATATGGCCTAATTTTCCTTAGCTTTTGCTTGACGAGTTTGGCATCAGGATACAAGGGGATTTAGTGCTGAACAATGTCGAGGTCTATGCCAGGCATGTCTTTGTAGGATCATGCAAAAATATCTTTAAATTTCTTTAATAAAAAGATTAGTTGTTCATGTTCCTTTAAAGATAGGGTGGAACCAATCTGAACCATTTGTGGGCTATTTTCATTATTAAGATTTATCGAAATCGTTTCTTCGATTATAGGTTTAGCTCGCATTTCTTCTTCCTTTTCGATTAATAATTTTAATTCTTGGTGGATATCCTCCTCGAATTCATTAAAATCTTTGAAATCAAGACAAAATATTTGAGACACAGCAAAGTAACCTAAGTCCAAATTCATTTAATTGATTTCAAAAGGAGTTACATTCAGAGACTCAAAACAGAAAGGGCTCGGGATGCTAATAGATGCATTTTTGGTAGACCCAGTGCTAACCGGCTTGATACATGCAAACTCAAAAAACTCAGACTCCATCCCACTTGTTACATCATACAAATAAAAGACTCAAAAGACTGACACTTTTTTTCATTTTAGTTGCATCCATGACAAGTGAAGTGTGATCCGTAGGTGCATCAGCTTCCACTATAAGCACATCCTTATCTTTTTCATCAAGGCCTATATGCACCTGGACCATCTCTTCATTGAGGAAAGATCCCAAATCTCCTTTTTCACAAAGATCTGCCCAATCTATCTATATTTTTCCCATCAAGCCCATCTACCAAATTTTGGCCTCTTCATCACTATTGAAAAGCTGGTGGTTGAAAAAGATCTCCAATCCTGATAATTTCTTGTTAGTCTTCTCTGCTATCCATGGTTCAGGGAACCCACGGTAAGGGAAATCGTCTCATTCTTTGATGAAATGGCCATTTAGCGTTGGCACATACTTCACTATGCTTGATCTTTCTAATTCTGGCTTATATCCATGTCCGTATCCATGGTGATTGTGATTTACCAGGATCAGCTAAGAAATTCCTTGCAAATGATTTCCTAATCCCATGCCTGGAAAGTAGGACATTTCTTTCATCATGGTTATGACCCTTGGGTTAACATAACTCCTCTCATCATTCATCAGAACTTGTATGGCCTTGGTTTTGTCAAAATTAAATCCATTCAACAGGAAATCCTCCTCCCCATGCTGGATCTCGAGAAGTGACGTGGCAACACTGAGCGAGGTTGATAAGCTATTTTCACCCAGTATAGTGATAGTTACTCCATTTTTTATCAACTTTAACATTTGGTGTAAGGTAGACAAGACGGCTCGAATCGATAGGTCATGTAGCCATGGCCTTCCCATATGCAAATTGAATGATGTTGGCACATCAAGGATATGAAACTCCACTTCACTCTCCAAAGTTTTCACTATTATAGCTAAAGTTACCAATCCCAGGATATCTCTTTGTGTGTTGTCATATGCTTGTACCCCATGTGCACTCAGCTTGAAATCTTTCATCTTCAATCCTAGACAATAAGCAGTTCGCATTGGGCATATATTGACGGAAAAACCGTTATCGATCAACACAATCCGTACCCATTTCCCTAGATATTTGACAGTTAAATGCAATGCCTTATTGTGGGATGGTCCTTCTACTAGAAAATCCCTATCACTTAAGAAAATAACATTGGACTGCTTCTCGGGTATAAGCATTCTGACTAGTTGGTGGAGGGAGACATCAATTGGTATGTTCACGCTGTTCAAGGCCTTTAGAACGGCCTATTGGTATTTGTGAGATGCTACCAGCAATCCTCATATGCTTACATTAGCTTGCGTCTTCTTAAGCTGCTTTAGAACTACATCTTCCTCTTTACTATTCTATATCTCCGTTCTTTTTGCTTGTTTTCTCGATTCCTCTATGCCTCTACTTGGTTACTCCTTCTCCAGTTGTTTGGGCTTAAAGTGTCTTATACTCCTTATCAGGTGTTCAATCAGCTCGTCGGGCTCTCATAGCCCTTCAAACTGGTTAACTACTTCCTGAATTTTAGCCACCAGGCCTCCTTCAGCTTGGAAGGCCCAAAAATTGTCTATCTCTTCATTGTTCCCTTCATTTCCCCAGAAGTCTTCCTTAATCCCCATTATGTTTTGTGAAAACCAATCAGACTTTTTGCTGATTTTGGCCTTCAGCTCAAAAAGTTATGGCAATGACACTTCATCCAACAGATCTTCGTAACCATAGGATGGGAGAAGGTCCCAAGGCTCCCATGGGCCTCCATGGTCTTGTGATTCTTCAACTATCGGGTGCCATTTCAGCATATCTTTTCGTTCATCATATTCTATATCTGTAAATTCCTGCTCGACTTCTTCTAACTTCCACATGTCGTTCTCTTCTTGATAATCCCATTCAAGTGAACATGTGATAGGTTCATCATGTAAAGCTGTGCTCGAATTTGGCTCATCGAGGGGAATAATGTATGAGAAAGCGTCAAATATAAGATTTATGGTTCCTAACAAATACACTTGGGGAGTACTTTTCTCTCCCTCTTTTTGCTCCTTCTCCTCAGCTTTCGTATTGACTCGCAATTTCTCTTCCTACTTGTTCACACTTGATGGCATTTAGATTCTGCTGATTGGCATGATTCGAAAGAGGGTTGGTAGTAACATTCAACTTCTGAGTGATAGTGGGTGGGGGAATCACTTTGTTATCGATCAAATCCTGAATCACATGCCAAAGCCTCATGCAATTGTTGGTTAAATGGTCGTGCCTCTGGTGAAAGGCATAGTACTGGGTAGGATTATATCGGGGCGGTAAAGGATTTGGAGGCGGAGTCAGCTCCAAAGGCTTTATAAGGCTCCTCTCAATCAAATGGCTCTGGATGGATGTTAATGGCATAGTGAGTTGGGTGAAGGTTCCCTTTTGATTTCAGGGTGGATTTTGGGCGCTCGACTTAACCAATGGGCCTGCTTGATTACTGACATATGGTTTTTGAACCATTTTTGACTCGGTTCTCCCTTTTTAATATCCCAGGACTGTAGAGCATCCTCTATCTGTACCCCCACATCAAAAAGCTGCTCAAATGTCATCAACGGTTGTGTGATCAGGTACTTGTGAAGTAGCGGTTACAAGTTCTTCACCACCATTCTTACTTGTTCCTTCTCAGTGGGTTGATTTGTCATCTTAGCTTCCTTAACCCTCCACCGGGTCAGAAACTCGACAAAAGATTCTTTGGCCACCTGCCGGGTGGTCTCGTGTTCCCGAGTGGTAACATCGAGCTAGATGTTATAGTTGTGCTGATTGACAAACGCGGTGGCAATGCCTTCCCATGTTTTCGTCTTGGCAGCATCTAAAGACAGAAATCATTTCTGAATGACTCCTAATAAAGATCATTAGAAAAGATGGGCTTTCTACTGATCATTAATACCCATCGGCAATAAAGTTCCCACATACATTCTAAGATGAATCCTCAGATCCCTAATCCCGTCAAATTTCTCCATATCAAGCATCTTGAATTTCTCGAGAAGTTTAGCATCGGGGAAGAGACAAAGTCCCTCAATATCTAACATATAGTCTTCGACACCTCAGGCTTTCCTCAAAATTTTCTCCAGCTTATCATCCTTATTTGGCAAGATTAATTCTTTCGTGGATAGAATTTTTGGGATCCCTTGTCAAATAGGTTGTGCAGCAGTTGCTTGCTATGCTCCCTTGGGTCCTACATTGTCATCGTAAATATTATCTGCTACACTATCTTCAGGGTCATTTGGAACAACCACATTAGGCTCTGCAACTAGGGTCTGCAAAGCTTGGATCTGGGTTTAACACTAAGTCTAAGCCTTAGCCTAATTCATCACAGCAGTACTAATTCCTTCAACAGTTCATTGGAATTCCAAAATTACCCTCATCATATTAGCCATGGTCAGCTCTGAGTCTGCCATCAACAATCTCAATTGGCTGGCACGTTTGAGTCCACCTTTCGGAGATTGGGCCCAAGTGCGTACAGGTACTTCCCTATCTGAAGCTATGATCCCAAGCCTCTGAACTGAAAGGGCTTACACAAACCAGAAAATTCATCAGCATGCCTAGACTCAAAATAACTCACTCTAAAAAACAAACTCGTACAAACTAGAAAACTCCCATGTAAACTCAAAATAGCTCTCCCTTAATGACAGATTGGGAAAACGAAGGCCAACCGTAATCGGGGTGCTACTGGTCAAACAAAAGCATCCATAAAAAGAAAATCACATAACCCTAAAAGAAGGGTTATAAGAATCTATGTGTATATGAAAAGGCTGATAGGTCTTCACTCAGTATACCTTCTGAATAGAGTAAAAAATATACCTCCTAATGCTAACAATGGTGCAAGGCATGGTCAAATGGTACGCAATAACTCTTTTTACCACATCTATAGGAGCATGAGGCCAAAAAGCTTGCTTGCTTTCCCGACATAACCCCAAAATAGTAAACTGACCGAGGTATCGGGTAGGCAGAGCGGAGGATTAAGAATCAAGCACAAAAATATGCAAATGTAAATGCGAATACCGATGAAAAGTTTACAGCACAAACCATTGATGTTTCAAGTTGAGCCCTCTTATGATGTTTTTTTTGAAAAAAACTTATCCCCAGTGGAGTCACCAGAAAAACTACGGGTGTTTTCAAGGCGGGGGAACGGTGCATCGGGTATCTATTATTTTTAGAAAATGTTCTTTTTTTAAAAAAAATAAGAAAATCCAAGATATTCGAGCACTTTTTTAAGAAAAATGGAGTCGCCACTTGGTTTTTGAGAAAAACCAAGAAAAACAAAAGAAGGTTGCAGGTCTTTTAAAAATATAACGAGAGAAAAAGAGAGTTCAGGGGCTTAGCTACGAAAAGGGAATGTATTAGGCATCATTTTTAGCCAACCGTAAGGTTAGCCTCTACTTTGTCAATATTGGTTCTTGTTATAAGCTTTTCAAAGGTAACATATACAGAACGAGAGGTTAAAGAGAGTTCAAACAAAAACAAGCAACGAAACAATAATCTGACTATGATTCTAGGGTCATGCAACTTGGTTATCATTTCTAGATATGCTACACATTTCATTTGTGCAAAGCAAAAAGAAAAATATGCGAATAAGCGATAAAATGAACAACGAATGGTCTAAGGGTCGTACAATAATGTTTCTGTTCCTAACATGCTATAAATAGGTTGTACATCATAAACATGAGAGACTTAAACATCAAATTTGAGCTACTTGACATGTAAAAAACTTATGACCATAGCAACTAATGTTTAGACCATGACAAAATAAGTCACAAAACATGCGGCCGTGACAAATATAAGGTTACCGTAAAGAAAAGAAAGACAAATTTCACGACCGTGACAAATAAAAGTAACGGTCATGAATTTTATGGTTACAAAAAGGGTATAAACATGGCACAAGGGTTAAAATAGGCTCGGATGAATAGATTATGTAGAACAGAGACCATAATCTATTGATTCTAGGTTAGATCTACCATCTTCCATCCACTATACAAACAATAACTCTAAACAAAATATTCAAGATGATGAATATGATTAATAAAACATTTGAAACACACTTTCATGAGATTGGTCTCAACACAAAGCTCACAGCCGTAGCAACTCTCGCACGGCCATGTCAAACACAAAGAAAAATGAGGCCGTCGTCACTTGTACAAAACCCCAAAATCATGCTAACATGAAGGCATAAAGAATGGAGACCATAACCCATTTGATCCAGACCAGATCCACCATCCGTTACCCAATAGAAAGTTAGACAGAGGTATGGAAAGATAAAATATTAACCAATACAATAACAAGACTTATAAACTTGAAACAAACGTATAGAAGAGAGCTTTGAAAAGAGTTTTTATATTTCTAGCCTTAAAGCAATGCTACGACTGTTCATATGCAAAGGTATAAATGTGTCAGCTCTTATAGAAAGGATACGGTTGCCACTATGGGTTTAACAGAACCTACAGCCATGATGTTCTACACCCTCAATAAACTTTCAATGTGTTCAATGTGCATGTGTGCATCGAAATAGAATATGAACAAATGTGAATATATAAAACTACAAGCTACGAAGATACCGTTAGTAATGAAAACTTGAAAGAAATAACTATTTTTATTGAAATGAATGATAAATAATCAACAAAACAATGAAAACCTTATCAATGACACCCTCGAGGGGAAGAGAATGAGGGTTTAAGAAGAGTCGCGAGATCCTAAGGTTACCTCGTGTGAATATCTAACTCGAATGGCCCGTCGGTGGTGAAAATACGATACATCTGATCCAATATACGCACTCTAAGAGTTCCTCTGAGGCAAGCAAGAACACAAACGCGGCTTGGGAAGTATAATATGAATATTAGAATATTGGGTTGGAATGGGTTTTGGCAAAGTTTTGTTATCCAAGTTGATTCTCTCTTGTTTCTGTGCAAAAATGATGCCTATTTATAGGCAAGGTGGGAGACCAGACACCCTCTAAAATGATGTTACCTATCTAAAAATGGGTAATAGTGACGGCGCCACCTTTTTTCTTTTGCACAGTACAAGCCAATACCTTTATGGGGGTAAAAAGGACAATCGTGACTTTTAAAAGTCATGGCCTAGATAAAAAGCAATGGTCGTGATAAAGAAAGTCACGGCTTAAATTAGGGTTTTCAAAAAGGTCACGGCCTGGATAGAAAGGACACAGCCAGTTATAGGATTTTCAAAAAGATAGCGGCCGTAAGGATGAGGATATCATGGCCTGAAGGTTGGTTTAAGGTATAAGGGTTTTGAGCCATAATTGTGATATTTGCTTGCTTAGGAGTATCCTTGGGTATGATTCTCATTTTTTCCTCATTGGCAAAAATTTGAGATGGGTGCCAAATATTCGGCTTAGTCAGATTGGGGTGTCTACACTCGCCAGTACAAACACCCTATCAGCCACCAAGTTACCATGGGTTGTATATGAATACAAGGATGTATTTCCAGAGGAATTGCCCAGGCTCCCATCGTATCAAGAGATCGAGTTTTTGTTAAACTCCGACCAGACACCGCACTAATTTTGAACGCAGCACATAGGATGGCTCCCACCGAATCAAAGAGTTAAAAGGACAGTTACAGGAGTTGACTGACAAAGGATTTATCCGCTTAAACACTCCACCATGGGATGCATCAGCATTGTTTGCTAACAGAACTTCAAGGTCAAGCATAGACTATTGGCAGCTAAATAAGGTGACGATAAAGAGTCGATACCCATTACCTTGAGTAGATAACCTATTTAATTAATTCCGAGGGGAGGAAACTACAATAACCATAGGCAATGACAAAACTACTAAGATCAAGCAAGTCAATTCAAGAAGGAACAAGTGGTTTGAAATGAATAATGCAGCATGACCAACAAAAGAGCGATAGACTTAGTGTTCGCCCTTCACGGGAAAGGAGAGAGGATTCATTAAGGATTGGTGTAACAACCTGATTCAAATCCTAGTATTAGCGACGGATAGACAAATAAGAACCTAAGTCGCTACATGAATGGAAGAATTCCTAATTAGCCCAATAATTTGACCCGAAAACCCTAAAAGGATTGAATACTCAGAGGCAAAGTCCTAATACTCAGAAAAGTCTCAGGACATCTTAAATTAAGTAAATAACATAAAATATAAAATTAAAAATTAAAAATTCTCATAATTAGAGTAAAATGACCATTTTGCCCCTAGTACAGTAAAAAATTCTAAAAATTCAAAATTTGACACATAAATGCCCAAAATTAGATATTTATATATAATTAATTAATGAAAGACAAAATATTAACAAAAATGACCAAATTAACCTTGCATGGCCATCCACCTAGGGAAATGTGCCCAAAAAGCTACTTTTGCGTTTTTAAGTTCAAAAATAAGAAAAATGTGTATTAATTAAGTATTATTTTGACCTAATACTTTTTATACAAGTAATATACATAATAATATAATGATATAGGTCAACGAAAGTAAACAGATAATTATTTAAAGTCTCTACACAGTAAATAAGTCAAAAAAAAATCCAGGGAGTGTGTTGCCTATTGAGGAGCTGAGGGTGCTTTGGTTTAGATGAGGATCTGTCTGCCCTGCTAGCTGGGCACCGTTGGTGGGGTTTTTTGGTGGTTCTTTGAGTGGGGTTCTAGCTAATGGTCTGCTTCGTTTGGATCCGGTGGTAGAGCTTCTTTTGGGATGGCCTAGGTTTCTTCTTTGCCGAATTCTCTAGGGCTGTTCTTCCCATAACTTATTACTGACTTGTAGGGATCTCCCACCACTTATGTTTGGCAACTCTGTGCGTAGGGTAGGTTGGAAATTTATTTTGGCAGGATTTGAGCTGGAGTTTTCTGGGGCTGATCTGTCGTTGCTTCTTTTGGCTGGCTAGGGGTACATCTACTTCTGGCACTTTACTCATCGACCTCTGAGGGTTCCCTTTCGGTTGTGCTTTGGACCTATGTTTTGATCCTTGGTGGTTCTGTTGTCAGAGTCTTTATTTGGTTGGGGAATATTCTCTCAACTTTTAGAGAATCTTTTATAGGATTTCTGGGGAGAGTATGTCTTCTCCTGTCTGAGATTTGGATCTTTTCGAGGAGCCGAGCTTTAGCAGGATAGTTGTGTCTATTTGTGTTGGACGACCAGTTCCTTTGCTGGACTGGTTTTGCCCTATTTTATGTCTACTTCCCATCCATGCGGGTTGTGCGTGGAATATGTTTGGTTAGATTATTTCCTCCACTGCCAAGTTGGGGTTATGTGGGTCATTTATTAATGTTCTTTTCTTGTTATGCTGGTAAGTGATGTAACTACCTGGGGTATGCCCCTTGGAAACATGTTCATTTTTTTTTATGTTACAATTAATTACCCAAAAAAAGGTTAAAAAATCAATTCTAGTCAAACTAGCTTAATTTAGATTAAAAGCTTACACTTATTTAATTAATTGCTATTAAAATTATGATAATTCATTAGAAGACTAAATTAATTATAAATACATTAATATAATAGGTTTTAGTAGATTTAGATACCAAAAAGATACATAAAATTAACATTTTATGCATTTTTCTTCACAAAATGGTACAAAAATACAATTTAAAACCCTCAATTAATACAATTCAGTTTCGATATGCCCCAAACCCGTCTTAGCCCACTCCCCTTGCTGCCAAATCTGATTTTTGCATGTCTCAAATAGCTCCCACCTCTCATGCAACCAATAGGAGCCAAGAAAAATGTAAAAATTGAATTAGGTGCAATAATTAATCCTCCATTATAATTTTTATATAAAAACAAGACATAAGCCCCCCCCTCCCCCTCCATTCTCCTTCATGCATTTGGATAAGAGGGTGAGAGAGAGAGACCACCAAAAATTTCTAAGTGTTCTCAAAGAAGGAGAGAAGAAGAAAGAAGGAAGAAATAAAAGGGAGGAAAGGATTAAGGAGCAAGCTACAGGGCTAAGTCCGAATCTTCCTCAACCTTTTAAGCATCAAAGGTGGTAAGTAAATATCCTAAAATCTTCTGATATACTCTAATGAAATAGCCATCAATCCAGCTCTATAATCAATCCTAAGAAAATGATATAAATTATTACTCAAAAAGGCGTCGTAGGTGTGAATAGTGGGTTGT
The DNA here is from genome assembly GCA_034768845.1 of Heliamphora exappendiculata. NCBI lineage: Eukaryota > Viridiplantae > Streptophyta > Magnoliopsida > Ericales > Sarraceniaceae > Heliamphora > Heliamphora exappendiculata. The sequence continues at coordinate 10,748 of JAOTRH010439653.1, forward strand.
TTATGCATGATCAAGCTTTACATGTGCTTGCATGTGTATATTTTTTAGTTTTATGGCTTGAATATATTTTTGAGTTTTGGCTTGTATGAGTATAAGACACGCATGCGAAGAAAACACATCAAAAATACACACAACATGAGCTAAACTACCAAAACCCTAGGTAACCTAATTTTTTGAACTTACCAACATTCTGCCTCAAACTTTAATGCATCATAACTAATTGTAGAAACATGATCTTAAAGTGATTTTTATGTTCAGACCTATATTTTTTAGTTCCCTTTCATAAAAAATTGGTTTGAAGTGATTTCGTTGGGTACAACTCCAAATATGTCATTGTTTCCAAAGAGTGTCAGATCTTGACCACTGTAAGTTGCAGACCTAAAAACCCTAAGTTAGAGTGCGAACCGAGCTTGGGTCAAAACATAAAACTTGTAGAGGACATATTTATCCTACTGTTCACCAAACATGAGCAAACAATATGAAGTCTTGATAGGTTAAAACACTTCGCAACTTCACTATTCTGTTTTAGAGATTAGCAGAGTCCTCTATCACACATTTTTGTGAGACCACAAACCTATGTTTTTAGAAGCCAATTCCAAAAGTGGTTAACATAAAAAATGTAGCTAACATATTAAACTAAATACTGAGCAAATATCAGTGCAAAATACCCTTTGATGATACCCCAAAGGTTTTGAACTTTCTCTATTAAAAACCCATTCTGAAGACCCTTTTTAGACTGACTAAACCCTTTTTATAAACTAGCCAAAATCTCAAACTTCTTCCCAAACATTAGAGCCATAGCCCATGAATTGATGCCCCAAAACTGTGGCCAATAGAGGCCTAAATTCTGCTCCTTTCTTTGTAAAGTGCTGAATGGTTTTCCCTAAATTAAATCAAATGATCCATTTTTCCTAGGATCTAACCTTAGTGTTAAACATGAAAGTTGTGAGAAATATTTTTATCTAATTGGCGTTTAAATTTTAAAAATAAAATTAATGTCTAAGTACTTCAAAACACTATTGCAACTTAAAAATTAGCAATTGAACATTTACGTAAAATTTGCTAAGTGTACGAATGGTGTGTTATTTTGTGAAACTTGAGTATATAAACTTTATATGAACTTTGTGAGTAATTAGTGTATGAAAATGAAAAATTTTGATGAAGTGAACTCATGCGGATAGTTCGACTCTATGTCGCATAAATTACAGTTTTTCTTCGCATGGTTGTACTTGATTCTTTAGCAAGTTGTACCTCGTGCCATACCGTGTTTATATGCCATGCTATAATTAATTGCATACAAGAAGCATATTGCACATCATGAGCATTCTCATATTTCATCTTGGGTTGTTGGAGTCCCTTCGTACCTTTCAGATTGGGTTGGGTGATATGAAATCATTATTTCTGTGGTTGTTGATCTAAGGCATCTCAGGTTGCCATATTTGAAAATGAAATGGGAGATTGCTTATTTTTGAAAGGAGGATTAGGCACCATGGGTTCGTCACTAGCTTTAATTAGACTTTGGGTTGACACCTAATGGGTATCCTAGTCCTTAAGGTGGGATTAGTTGGCCTGGAATATTAATGGGTAAAATTGGATAAAGGCTAGTCCCCACACTGTTGCCATTGCGTAAAACAGCCAAGGCATGTAGCCATGATGAGGGTTTACCTTTCGCAACGAGGCGAGAATAGTTTCGGTGATTAGGTCCCATCAAGTCTATTCTGTAATTCCTGGCATGGAATTTATGATGTTGTTCTGGAAGTACTTCGGGGGTGGGCAATTGCATTGCATTCATCTGCATCACGCACTAGCACAATTGTTCTAATATGTGCTTGTCCTGTTAAAATTGATAAATTGTCTATCTCTTTGCCCTTAAAGTTGTATTAGGTGTTATACGATATGTATTGTAGGATATTTTGTTGTGAGTTTGTTAGACGGTCTAGAGAATTTGCTTCTGGGCTCCGGCTCAAGGCATTCATGCTACAGGTGAAGAAGAAGAACCTTTTGAAGAAGGCGGGTTCATCGAAGACGAAGATTTTGGGGAAGAGGGAGAGTGGCAGGAGCCAGCAGATCCCAATAGTGCCGCTTTGAGGCGTAGGATATTTACTTTTTAATCTTTTTGTTCAGTTTTCCACAAACATAATATAACTTTTGTTAATTTTTCTGGATGACTGTAATCATTAAGTACTTTGAACAAATTCTAAATCATTAATGATGTAGTAATTATCATATGTAATATGAATACTCGGCTAGAATATTTTTTTTATTTATAGTTACGTATGTCCCGACGTGCCCGGAGGACGGGGCGTCACAATTGGAGGTACACCCATATTCTTAAACTCTGGGATATACATTAGTTTAGACATATTACGTTATTACAGGGAAAGGGGTATGCTCGTGTGGTAAAGCTTTTAGACAAACGCTAGTAAATAACTCATGCACTATAGGTATGCGATGTGACATTTGAAAGTTGTGTAGTAGTCACTCCAAGATTTTAGTAAGGCGAAACAACCGATACTCAAGGTTGCTGAACGTATAAGCCTCACGCTATCCACACCCTCAATCAGGAACGACTAGAGTTAACAAGGACGCAATTTTGAGAAGAGCTCAAGAAAGATCCAAAGGAAGGTACTCCAGAAGAAAAGTGATTCTGTTGATGCAAGCCCTATACCAACTTGATGACGAGAGGGCGTAGCACAAGAAAATCACCCACAACATCTTACACGAAGAAGTACATAATGAATATTTGAGGACGAAATTTATTTTAAGGGTGGTAGATTGTAAAAACCCAGTTCTAAAACATAGTATTAGGGACGGTAAAATGACATCCAAGAGGCAAAACCCTGTTGAAGGCAAAACTGCCAAGATCATTGATTTTGTAAACAATTAACGGTAAAAATAAACTGAACGGAAAAACGAAGAAATGGGCTCCAAATAAAATTTTTTTACGACGAACAATCAAAATAAAACATGTTCAACCAAAGTTAATTTAGAAGAATACCTTTTGTCGATCGATTCTTCAACTACGATTTAATTCCGAGTTGAAGCTCCTATCAGATCTTCTACTGTATTCTCTTATGCGATCCCCGAACGTAGTGTGTGCTACGGACTATCTAGAACTCGTACCGGCAAAACCCATATATATTCAGTCTTGAAAGACAAGTTATGATCTCAAACTGGTTTAGCCTACCCACATATATATAGGGCTACAGTAAGCACCTGGGGAATAATTATGAGTAAGACTTCTAGTGGAACACAAATAGCTACCAGCGGTTTCTGTAATTATGGAAAGACAGCATCGATTTCTGTAATTTTCATAAAACACTGAATTACAGGTCACACCACTAAAGAACTATAATTGCACTTTGACCCATAATCTCAAGACCTTCTTGCATTTAGCTCCTGTTATTAAATGCTTACCATTTCTTCCCACGTTAAGATTTTTGATACCCGTTAATTAAATTTAATTACTGACAATTTAATTTAATCAGCATCTTATTATTCCTTAAGTCCTTATACTTAACATATTTAACCGTCGAATAATCAAATTCACCTGTAGGGTTTGGCCCGGTCAAAACTTATAAGCTTTCTTAACGAAGTATCGTCAATCTCGATCTTTTGGGATGTGAATTCTATCAATAATTAATATTTGCCATATAAATAATACTGTTATCCAACTCACCTGGAATATAGACCCATATAAGATTGCACCATCAAATGAATCAGAATAACGAATATTAAATATATGTAAATCAATAATTATTTCAGGATTAAAAGAATAAACACTATTCATAATAACCTTGGATGTGAATTAATTTATATAGTCAGTATAAAATTAATTACCCCAAATGTCCCGTTTAATATACACAAAGTGTACTAGCACGGAGAATCAAAACAATAGAAGCCGTTATTATCTGTTTCCCGTAACAAAGACAAGCCTACTAAAACTCTGTGCTACAGTCGTACCGATGGTATGTCCATTTCAATCTAAACTGTGAACATAAAATTTATATTCTGCAAGAACCTAAAATTTGATCTTCTGTGTGCAATTCATACTCTACACACCAGATTAATTACTATACAGAATATCGAATATCCATGCATAACATTTGAAGAAATGATACACATACATTACTCATAAAAGATTCTCATAAAATGGATAATTAATTTTATTTTTATTAAAATTAAATTAAATACTAAAAAATATAGTTTTCAGTATACCAATCCTAACAATCTTCCACTTATACTCAAAATCATACTCCCATACATCTGACTCCCATGCCCTCTACATGATTATCAAAAGTCTTAGCCGGTAAGCTCTTTGTAAAAGGATCTGCAAGGTTGTCTCCTAAAGCAATCTTGGTCACAATAACATCACCTCTCTGTATAATTGTTTGTATTAAGTGATACTTACACTCAATGTGCTTACCTTTCTTATGGACCCTTGGCTCCTTCGAGTTTGCAACCGCTCTGCTATTATCCCAGTAAGGTGTAATAGCCGACTGAATTGAAGGTACCACTTCTAGATTCAACAGGAAGTTCCTCAGCCAAATGTCCTCTTTAGTTGCTTTAGAAGCTGCCGCATACTCGGCCTCTATGGTGGAATCAGTAATGCAAGACTGCTTGATACTCCTCCAACTTATAGCTCCATCTTGTAAGGTAAACACATATCTTGAGATAAAATTACGGGAATCCCTGTCAGACTGAAAATATGAGTCTGTGTACCCCAAAGGTACTAGACTGTCTTCCTGGTAAACCAACATATAATCCTTAGTCCTTATCAAGTACTTGATTATATTCTTTACCGCAGTCCAATACTCCTGCCCTGGGTTAGACTGATATATGCTAACCATGCCAACGGCAAAGCAGATGTCGGGTCTAGTGCAAAGCATAGTATACGTGAGGCTTCCTACTGCCGAAGCATAAGGAACCGCCTTCATCTTCTCTATCTCATCAGGTGTCTTAGGACACTAATACTTGGATAGAGTAAGTCCATGCCTGAAAGGGAGAAACCCTTTCTTAGAATCCTGCATGCTAAAATGAGCTAAGATATTATCGATATACTTTGCTTGTGATAAGACCAACATCCTTTGTTTTCGATCTCGCATAAGCTTGATCCCAAGGATGTGACTAGCTCCTCCTAAGTCCTTCATATCGAACTGCCCAGATAACCATACTTTTACCATGGATAATGCCCCCACATCATTTTTTATGAGCAAGATATCGTCTACATAAAGTACTAAGAAGATCACCACGCTTTCGTCACGCTTCTTGTACACACAGAATTCATTCGGACTTTGATCAAAATCATAAGACCTTATAACTTGATCAAATCGAGTGTTTCAAGACCTCAATGGCTTCTTAAGTCCATAAATTATCTCTTAAGCTTGCACAACATGTGCTCCTGGCCCTTTATAATAAATTTGTCTGGTTGTATCATATAAATACACTCGTTATGGCTTCTGTTAAGGAAATCTATTTTGACGTCCATTTTCTAGGTTTCATAATTGAAATGTGCGGTAATGGATAAGAAAATCTGGATAGACTTAAGCATGGCTACTGGTAAAAAGGTTTTCTAATAGTTGATCCATTCTTTCTGAGTGAACCCTTTAGAAACAAGCCTAGTTTTGAAGGTTTTAACATTTTCGTTTGCTCCTCTCTTCTTCTTATAGATCCACTTGCACCCAATGGGTTTTATCCCTTTGGGTGGTTCTACAGGTTTTCAGACCTGATTGGAATATATAGATTCTATCTTTGAATTCATAGCCATTTGTCAAATATCTGCATCTTTGTCTTGTAGTGCTTCATTGTAGTTACAAGGCTCGGTATCCAGTTCTGTCGGGATCTTGTCATACGACTCTTCCAGGAACATATACCGATCAGGTTGATGAATAACCCTCCCACTATAATGAGGCACTACCTGTGTCTGTGTACTAGCAGTAATAGGCTATGTAGAATCTAAACACTGTGCATCAGTACCATGTTCTTAATTTGCACCTGTACCGATAATCCTCCCACTACGATGAGGTAATGGAATATCAATGACTTGTGGTTCCTCTTCCGTTCTACTAGTATTTCCTTTTAGTTCTTCTAGAACAATTTTGCTATTGGGCCTCTGATCCATAATATAATCCTCATCCAAGAATTGGGTATTGGTGCTCACAATGACCTTCCGATCCTTAGGATTATAAAATAGACCATCCTTCATTCCCTCGGGATACCCCACAAAGAAATAGACTTCTGTCCTTGGTTCCAATTTACCCGTGTTTCCTTTCAGCACATGTGCTGGACACCCCCAAATTCGAATGTGTTTTAGACTAGGTTTACGCCCAGTTCAAAATTTTGTGGGAGTAGAAGGTACTAACTTAGAAGGTACCAAGTTCAGAATATAAGCCTATATCTCTAAAGCGAGTCTCGAAAAAAAATTGGGTAAACTTGAATAACTCATCATGGATCTTACCATTTTTATAAGAGTCATATTTTTTCTTTATGCTACACCATTCTGTTGCAGAGTGCCAGGTGCAGTCAACTGGGATGTAATCCCCTCTGATGATAAGTAGTCCTTAAACTCTCCAAAGAGGTATTCCCCACCACAGTCGGATCGTAGTGATTTTATACTTTTACCAAGACGCTTCTTTGCCTCTACCTTGAATGCTTTGAATTTCTCAAAGCATTCAGACTTACGGTGCATCAGGTAAATGTATCCATACGTTGAGTAGTCATCAATGAAATTGATGAAGTACTCAAAACCACCTCTAGCCCAGATTGTCATAGGACCAAACACATCATAATGAACCAGCTCCAACGGTTATTTAGCTCTATATCCGTTGGCTGAAAAGGGCCTTTTAGTCATCTTACCCTCTAAGCAAGATTCACAGACTGGAAGTACCTCCACTTCCAATGAACTCAAAGGTCTATCTGTCCGTTTATCCTTTTTAAATTTATATGACCCAAGTGTAAGTGCCAAATAAATGTTTGGTTCATTAAATAAGGAAACTTTCTCTTATATGGTAAAGTATATGTGTTATTCATTTCAGTTAGTTACAATGTAGGAGAGATAAGAGATACAACATACAGACTATCCACCAATGTACCAGAACAAATAAAATGTTTATTTTTCTTCATAATGACAGAGTCACCAAAATGAACGGAGTATTTGTCCTTTATTAAATTCAAGACTGAAATTAAATTTTTTCTAATCAAAGGTACGTAAAGACAATCTTTTATAAGTAGTATCTTATCTCTATTAAAATTGAGAGTAACATCTCCTACTGCAATTGCTGCCACCCTTGTATTATTGCCCATGTACAGGTAGATTTCTCCGTCACTAAGCTGCTTGGTTTCATGGAACCCCTGCAAAGAATTGTAGACATGATTAGTGGCTCCCATATCTACACACCAAGTACCAGTAGATAACACCGCTTAACATGTTTCAACAACTAGTGAGCATAAATTACCCTGTTTATTCTACTTACTGAGAAAAGTCAGACACTACTTTTTCCAATGCCCAAAGTGGTTATGGTGATAGCACTTGTCTCTTGGCTCCTTCACACCCGTTTTTGGTCTCTTAACTGCTTTTAGACTTGTGTTTTCCTGTGTCTAAACCTTTTTCTTCTTCTTACCTTTTGAGTTAGAGGAAAAACCCTTCTCAGCCACATACACGGAACCCGGCTTCCTAAGAACACCCTCGGCTGCTTGAAGCCCCTTAAGAAGTTCTGCTAGTGAGTAGCTGAGCTTATTCATAGAATAGTTTAGGCAGAACTGCTTAAAACTTTCAGGCAGTGACTAGAGTATGATATCGACCTAGTTTTCTCCGTTAATTTCAGCTCTAAGAATTTTCAGTTCATTCAAAAGGCTATCATCTTTAGAACATGATCCCAAACTGGTGCAACTTCAGCCATGTTTGCATTCATTAAAGATCTCATAGCCACCTGCCTAGCAGCATGATTTTGATCCTCAAACATTTCTTTGAGGTTCATCATCATGTCATAGGTACTGGGCATAGACTGATGCTGATGCTGCAAAACATTTGACATTGAAGCCAAAATATAACAACGAGCCATGTGATCAGCTTTTTACCACTTTTGATGGACCTGGGTTTCCCTTTCGGTAGCCCCCTGATCTGGTACTAGTGGACATATCTCAGTTAAAACAAATTTATAATCCTCAGCAGTTAATACAATGTCCAAGTTCTGTTTGAAGTCAACATAATTTGGTCCTGTAAGTTTGTTTTCTTTGAGAATGGAACCGAGTGGGTTGAAAGCCATTTTAATCCTAAGAATCACATAATTAAAATACTGTTAATTATGATGAAAAAAATTTTGAATTCATTTTAATTTGGTTCCCTCTACCATTTTAAAATTAAATTCGCCACCAGTCTAGTAACCTGAGAATAGCATGCCTCGATGGGAGAACGTCAACTATTCTTCATAAGACTAGACAGGCTAATTCTTTTTAATCTTACTATCTAGGCAACTGATCATGCCAAGTAAAATTAAATAGCTGACATATCTTTGGTCTAGTATATAATAGTAGTTACTCAGATGGAGTGGATACTACTATATACAACTAAGTGTTAACTATCACCTAATTCCAAATCAATCGCTTCACAATTAACCCTTCAGATAGAGAAGTGATCCACACTAGTAATTATCGAGAATTATCCCTAAATGAGGTTTGTACTGGCGATATCGTAATTAATCTGTCCGTTGGGGAGGAAGACTTTACTGCCGACACGTATAGTTTAATTGCATCACCTACAAACTAGTGATGGAGACCACGGGATTTATTTGTAAATAAATTTCCACTTTTACTTAGATTTTTAAAAATATTTTTTAGAGTTATAAAAATTCGTTTAATTAAAATAAATTTATTAATTTCGAAAGCCACATGATCTGAAAGAGTGAAACATCTTTCTCTGTACACAATTCCAAAGATTCTAATTTATTAAACCATCTTTTCGTATTTAAATACGTAGTAAATAAAATTTAATAAATGCATAGGTTTTCATTTAGTTTTTCAGTAAAGGTAGTGATTAAAGGCATTTATTTATTGTATTTTTTGTTTCACATTTTTTGAACAATAATAATTTATTTCTATTAAACATATTTTTATTTTATTAATTTCAAATTCGAAATTAATTCTCATTTTTTTTAAGATATTCGATTTAAAAAAAATAATTTTTAAATGTGATATTTCGTAAAAAAATAAAATATCTAAATTTTTTCTATTTAATTAAAATTAATTAATTAAAAAAAGCTTAATTTTATTTTTATTACAAAATATTTTAATTGAAATCAAAATTTTGAATTAATTAAATTAACATGATAAATAAAAAAAATATTTATCATTCACGCAGTTAATAAAAAAATAAATTAAATAGAAGATATAATAAATATATCCCGATTTTATGATTGAATTGAAAGTCTAAAGAGTTTCAATCTCCTGTTAAGAGATAAGCTGAAATGATTCAATCATTTTTCTTAATCAACTTCCTGTATTCCGATTGCATCAGGATTTCTCGATTGCTACGTAATTCAAGCTTCAATGTTGCCATTGTTTTTTTTCGAAATTCCAGTGGCACTACTGTGTTGGCACGCTGAAACAGTTTCGAAATAAAGCCGCTGCACTACTGTTTGGAATTGCAAAATAGCCTAGAATTGGAAAAATAGCGCTACTGGAATTTACGCCGAACAAGTTGCTGTGTTTAGATAATTTGAAAACAGTGTCGGCTATTTTCTTGGAAATTACTCTGCTGTATTCGAAAAATTGCTTTTTTTCGATTGTTGCGTTGCTTGAAAAATTGCTGCACCTTCTTAGAAAACAACGCCTGTGTTTGGTGCTTCGCCGCTGGCTGTTTTTGGAAATCGCCGGTTGGTTTGGCGCTCACTGCTGGAAAATTGAGCCACAGGATTTTTGTTGGGAAACCAGCGGCTTTTTTTGACGCTTTAATCCATGATTCCCAAGGCTATTGTGTTCGGCAACTTTTCACCGTGCTTCGTACTGTTCTTCGCCATTTTTTTATTTTATTTTAATTACATAAATTAAAAAATTAGAAATCAAAAAATAATAATATTTACATTAATCATATGTCTCCGTAGAGTTCACAATCAATCTACCACGATCAATTCTCATTGTTTAAAATAATCATCACTTATTCAAAACATTCAATGAAGCATGAAAAAATAAATAATGCTCATAAAATCGGGATTTAGAACGCCTACAAAATAAAGTTAATAATAGTTTTAAAACAATCCGATCTTGACAACCGTAAACAAAAAATAAAGCGGTTTTGATACAAATTGTTAGAGGCAAAATTGCAAAGATAATTGTTTTTGCAAATGATTAACGGTAAAAATAAACTGGACGGGCAAAAGCCGAAACGGGCTCCAGATAAAAATTCTTGATAACGAATAATTAAAATAAAACTCGTGCAACCAAAGTTAATTTAGAAGAATACCTTTTGTCGATTGATTCTTCAACTACGATTTGATTTCAAGTTCAAGCTCCTATCATATCTTCTACTGTATTCCTTTATGCAATTCTCGAACGTGGTGTGAGCTCCGGACTATCGAGAACTCGTACCAGCAGAACCCAGATATATTTAGTCTTGAAAGACAAGTTATAATCTAAAACTGGTTCAGTCTACCTACATATATATAAGGTTACAATAGGGACTTGGGGAGTAATTATGATTAAGACTTCTAGTTAAACACAAATACCTGCAAGCAATTTCTGCAATTATGGAAAGACACAGCGGTTTCTATAATTTTTATAAAATACTAAATTATAGTTCACACCACTAAAAAACTATAATTACACTCTGACCTATAATCTCAAAACCTTCTTGCATTGAGCTCCTGTTATTAAATACTTACCATTTCTTCCTACGTTAAGATTCCTGATATTCGCCAATTAAATTTAATTACTAACAATTTAATTTAATAAACATCTTAATATTCCTTAATTTCTTCCGCTTAACTTATTTGACCACCGGATAATCAAATCCACCTGCAGGGTTTAGCCCGGTCAAAACTTATAAGCTTCCTTAAGTGGGTATCGTCAATCTCGATCTTTTGGGACATGGATTCCATCAATAATTAATATTTTTTATATAAATAATATCGCTATTCAACTCACCAAAAATATAGACCTATATAAGATCGCACCCTCTAATGAATCAAAACAACGAATATTAAATATATGCAAATCAATAATTATTTCAGGATTAAAAGAATAAGCAATATTTATAATAATCTTGGGGTGTGAATTAATTTATATAGTCAGTATAAAATTAATTAACCCAAATGTCCCGTTTAATACACAAATTGTATTAGCACAAATAGTCGAAACAATAGACGACGCCATTATCTGTTTCCCGTAACCAAGACATGCTTACTAAAATTCTGTGCTACAGTCGTACCGATGGTATGTCAATTTCCATCTAAACTGTGAACTTAAAACTTATATTATAATAAAACTTAAAATCTGATCTTCTGTGTGCAAGCCGTACTCTATACACCAGATTAAATACTATACAGAATATCAAATATGTATGCATAATATTTGAAGAAATGATACGCATACATTGCTTATAAAAGATTATCATAAAATAAAAAATTAATTTTATTAAAGTAAAATTAAATACCAAAAATACATGATTTTTAGTATACCAGCCCTAACAAATTCTAATACCCAGAGAAAACTCACAACATCCTAAATTAATTGATTATCAAGAAATATTAAATTAAAAATTAAATATTCTCATAAAAGAAGAAAATGACAATTTTACCCCTAATACACCAAAAAAGTTTTTAAATTTTAAAATTTGACACATGGACATTCTAAATTAAAGATTTAAATTAAAATAAGTTCCAAAAGACAAAATAACAATAAAAAGACCAAAATGCCCCTAGTGGCCAACTTGTCTAGGAAAAAGTGCCCAAAAAGTCTCTTTTTTACTTTTTAAGCTGAAATTAAGAAAAAGGAAATGTACAAATCAAGACTCATTATGTCCCAAAATTATTCAAACAAGTAATATTAATAATAATATAATATTTTATGTCAACAAAAGTAAACAAAACATTAATAAAACTCTTACACACCTAATAAAGTCAAAATGACACATTTAGTCAAAATAGCTTAAAGTAGTTTAGTTGCCTATACTTAATGAATTAGTTGTTGCCAAAATTTTAATAAACTATAATAATAATACTAAAATAATTCACTTTAGTAAGTAAGAAGATTAAAAAGATACATCAAATCAATTTTAAAAACACCACCTTGGACAATGTATTGCTAAAATACCACAAAACAAGAAATTAAACCAAAATTAAGCACCCTAAGCCACCCAAACATAGCCCAGCCAGTTTCCCTATGATTTTTTGAAAAATTTCAGATCTCAAATACCTCAAATAATCCACCATTCAGCCATGCAACGAATCAAAAATCAAGGAAATTTAAAAAGGTCTTACAAGGCATAATTAAAACTACACTACCTTTCCCTTTATAAAAACAAGCCCTTAGCCCCTCATTTCTTCCCACCACTTTTTGCTGAGAAAGCAGAGAAATAGCATAAAATCTTAAGTGTACAAGTGGAGAAGAAAGAAGAAGGAAGAAGAAAAAGAAAGGAGAGGCAAGGAGGAGGAGTCATGGAAGCCAAGAAGGAAACCTAAAGCTACGTCCATCCTACCTTCTACCCTTACATCTTCAAACAAGGTAAGAAAATCTCTTAACTTTCTAATCTCACTCATCACAAATTTTTTTCAATCCATCTTAGAAAATGAACCCAAAAATAAGAACCAAACCATGAACTAAAAAGGCGTCATGATAGGAAAATAGGGGCTGTTTAGAATTTTTGTGGGTTGTATGTGTTTGCATGTTCATATCATTGAATTTTATGAATTCTATGAGTTATCGAGTATTAATTTATAAGTGTATAACACATGCATGTAAAGAAAAAAGATCAAAACCTGACACACACAACATGCTAGGTGGCTAGAACTAAGTGAGGCCTGAGATATAAGGATTTTGAACTCTCTACCAGGATATTTTGAAAATGCATAACTAAATCTAGAAAAACGCTCTAACTCTGTTCTTTTTGTCCACACCTAGGTGTTTATGTTATATTTCATCTAAAAGTCGTTTGAACGGATTTGAGTGGATAGAACTCAATATATAGCCTTTCTACAAAAACATGTCATTTTTAGACCAGTCTGTATAACAAAGCTAAATACCCCCTTTTCAAACGTGAACTAAGCTTACGTTTCTCCAGGAAAGTTGTTACCAACATATTTATCTAGCTACCCACTACAAATGAGCTCTAGATGTTGAGTTGTGAATGGTCAAATAGCCTTTAAAATTCTCTATTTCTATTCAACGATTTATAGACCCTTCAATCACACATTTTTGTACAATCTAAAAACGTTATTTTTAGTGATCTTCTTCAAAAGTTGTTTTCATGAAAAATGTTGATAACATGTTAATCTAGTTTCTATCCAATAATTAGACCCAAAAGCCTTTGGATGATACCCAAAATGATTTTTAAACGCTTTGTTGAAAACCAACTCTATGTTGGCCTAACAAGATTTCAATGACCATTTTGATTATAACAAACCTAAGTAGCTAATTGTGCAAATTGAGATTATTTACATAAAATATATGTTTAGCACAATGGAAGATATGAAGTGGAAGCCTTGAAAAAAATTCAAGTCAAATATGTTGGCAACAAGTTTTTGGTGCAATGCAAAGGACAAAGAATTGAAGACTTAGTTTAAATTTTCAAATATATCGAAGTTAGGATCCATGTAAGTTCACAAATCTCATGATCATATCTCTTGAAGCTCATAGAAATCCTAAAAGCTTATGAAAATTATTTTCCAAAACAAATAAGTGTTCAAAAACATTTTCAAAATAAGAAGTAATGAACTTTTAAATTTTAGTCGACTAAGGCATGTCCTCCAGTCAACTGAAGCTGGGTTGCCAAACCAAAAATTGGATTTAAAGTAGTTCAGTCGACTGAACTCACTAGTCCAGTCGGTTGAATGGTGATATTAGCAATCCAATCGACTGAACCACCAAGGTCAGTCGACTAAGTTGGCAAAATTTTGAATTTTGACTAAAACGCCTAGTTTAAAATTTTCTTATTTAGCCCAATGGCTAGTACAGATTGTTGGCCTATAATTACAGCCCTTGAGGACTGTCAAAGGCACCAACAAGCCTTGCATTATATTCTCTCTTGTGCTTTCATTTCATACTCCAAAAATATCTTATTCTCTTGTTTATTTTTTAGAGAAACCCTAGAATTCCTTTTGAGCTTCAAGTAGTAAATCTTTGAGAGTGAATTAGTGTGCTTTAAGTTTGTACTTATGTGCTCATTCAGGGAGCGTTTATTTGTACATATTCTATTTTATTCATATTGTAATTGAGGCTGGGTTTGTAGCCTTGTTCAAGTGAGTGGATTCACTTGGTTGTTGATGAGCTAGGGTACTCTTGGTTTAAGGGCTTCTCCGCCTACTAAAGGAGAGAGGCGTCTTCGCCTTAAGGAGGGATTAGTGAAATCCTCAAAGCAGTGTGCTTGAGGCAAGGACGTAAGCCGTAGCGCCGAACCTTATAAACTCTTGGTTTTGTTCTCTCTTCCCTTAAAACTCTTTACTTTCGCATTTGTTTAATTTATTATTGTTCATTGCTTATATTAGATACAATGTGAATAAAATCGAATTAATAATTGTTGGCTTTTGTAATTGAAATATTTAAAAACAAACAACAAAAATTATTTAAAAATATAATTCAGCCCCTCTTGGGATTGCACCACACTCACAATTGGTATTAGAGCTAGGTTACATTTTTACCTAATAAGTTTTTGTGAAAAGATCTACAGCTAGCATAGGTGTATCCCCTTTTGGAGATGGTCAATCCTCTACAAGACTTCCAATCTTTTATAGTGTTAATTACACCTTTTGAAAATAAAGGATGATAATTTTCATTCAAACATTGGATTAGAAAGCTTGGAAAGTGATTACCTAAGGTAATTTTATTCCTACTAAAATCGTTGAAGGTAAAGAGGTTCCTAAACTTGAAGAAGAAATGAATGAAAATAATATGAAATTACTTCAAATTAATTCAAGTGTTATGAATGCTCTATATTGTGCTTTAGATGCAAATGAATATCATCGTATCATGACCTGTAAGAGTGCAAAAGAAATTTAGAAAAAATTATAAATTACACACGAAGGAACACAAGATGTAAAAGGCTCTAGAATTGATAGGCTAACTAGTGAGTATGAAAGCTTTAAAATGTTTGATGATGAAACTATCTTAAATATGTATACTAGATTTACTCATATTATAAACTCTCTTAACGCTCTTGGAAAATCTTATCCATCTTATGAATTGTTAAGAAAGGTACTCAAAGCTTTGCCACCTATATGGGAAGCTAAGGTAACAGCCATTACAGAAGCAAAGAATCTTAGGGTAATGACATTGAATGAGCTAATCAGTTCTCTCCTTACATATGAGATCAAAATCAATGAACGAGCAAACAAACAAAACAAAGCCAAGAAATCCATTGCCCTCAAAGCATCGAAGGACAATTCTAGTGACGAGGAAGACAAAGATTTTGACAATGATGACATAGCTCTCATCACTAGAAGGCCAGGAAATTTCTTCAAAAGGGACAAAAGGTTTGCAAGAAAGTTTCGTGGTACAAGGTTTGAAAAATGTGACTCAAGCAAAATGGAGTACAAGAAAGATGCCATTACTTGCTAAAACTACAAGCAAGTCGGACACATAAAACCATTGTGTCCTTTACTTAAACCAGACTCAAAAAAGAAAAGAAAGCAATGAAAGCTACTACGTGGAATGAAGTTACCAACCACTACTCGATGGCTAATGTGAATGAGGAGGTACATCCTCACCCCAACTCTAATGCATTTAATTATAACTCTTGCAATGAGTCTACTTATGAGGAATCTATGTCGTCCTATGAGGAACTTAAAAATGAACTATATAGCTTACATAAACGCTTTATAAAATTGGAAATGAAAAATATAACTTTGAAAAAGGAAAATAAAAATATTTCTAAGGAACGAGAGGACCTAAAAGGTTCAAATGCAAAAGTTGAGTCAAAAAAAGAAAACTTATGTAATGACTTGAAAGAATTATGAAAGCATCTTTTTCGACTTTTGAAAAAAAAAATGATTTGCAAATTGAATTTTTAGAAAAAGACAAACTCATTTTAAGAGTTAAATTTGATAAATTAAAAAAAATTCAAAAAATGAGTTTTCTCAGTTAGAAAAGAAATTAAGAACTTAAAGGAAAAAGCTTTTTAGAAAAATAGCTACTGTGATTTGGAAAAGAAAGTGGAAGACTACTCCAAAATAATCTACAAATTCACGAACGGAAAAGAAAATTTTGAAAAGCTCTTGGGAGCTCAAAGAATGTCCTTAAACAATGAAGGAATTAGTTTTAACGGTGTGGTTAACGTGAAAAAAGCTAAAGATTTTCAAAGTTACTTTGTAAAAGAATCCAAGATTTATTCAAGCTCATTTTCAAATATTTATGAACATGTGATTTTTTTTTCTATGCAAGAAAAAGGGACACATTAAATTTGATTGCCCATTAAAAAAAATAATAGTATCTCAAAAATGATTTAGAGAGTTAAAGTCACTAATCCTAAAGGACCCAAAAAGACTTGGTTATCAAAGAAAATCACCTAAATGGTCTTGTAGGTGTGCTTGAGATCCTCTTCCTCAAAAGAAAAATGGTACTTGGATAGTGGATACTCAAGACATATGACGGGCGACAAATCCAAATTCTCAAGCTTAACACCTTAGGATGGAGGCTATGTAACTTTCGGAGACAACGAAAAAGGTAAAATCATTAGTGTTGGTAAGGTTGGTAAAGAGTCTTTCCTCTTCATTTATAATGTACTTCTCGTTGATGGCCTAAAATATAATCTCCTAAGCATAAGTTAATTATGTGATAAAGGATTTAGTGTAACTTTGATGCATGATATTTGCACCGTGGAAAACACTAAAGAACACAAAGTTTTATTTGTTGCAAATCGTTGTGAAAATATTTATACTATTGATTTTGAAAAATTAGATTCCCAAAATGTCAAATGTTTTTCAGCTATAAATGAAACAAGCTGGCTATGGCATAGGAGGCTAGGTCGCGCTAGCATGGGTCTCCTATTCACACTAGTCAAGAAAGACTTGGTCAAAGGGTTACCTAAAACCAAGTTCGTTAAAGACAAAGTTTGCGATGCTTGTCAATTTGGTAAGCAAGCTAAAACGATTTTCAAAAAGAAACAAGAAATTTCTGCAAATAGACCATTATAATTACTTCATCTTGAATTATTTGGTCCTACTTAAGTTCAAAGTATTGGTGAAAATCTTATGCATTTGTCATAGTTAATGATTTTTCAACATTCACTTGGGTACTATTTCTTACATCTATAGATGAAGTATATCATGTTTTTGCCAAACTTTGTAAAAAGATCTAAAATGAAAAGGGCTATTCCATTTCACACATTCGTAGTGATAGAGGAGGAGAATTTAAAATGAAGATGTGGAAAATTTTTGTGATCATAGTGGTATCTCTCATAAATTTTTAGCTCCTTGAACTCCTCAACAAAATGGGGTTGTAGAGAGGAAGAATCGATTTTTACAAGAAATGGCTTGAATAATGTTAAATGAACATAAATTGCCTAAGTACTTTTGGGATGAAGTAGTCAACACTACATGTTATGTAATGAACCGAGTTTACATTAGGTCTCATTTAAATGAAACCCCTTATGAGCTTTGGAATGAAGAAAAGCCCAACATTTTCTACTTTCATATTTTTGGTTGTAAATGTTTTATCTTAAATGATGAAGATGTTTTAGGTAAATTTGATTCAAAATCTAATGAAGGCATTTTTCTTGGCTATGCCATAAATAGTAAGGCATATAGAGTATATAATAAGAGAACCATGACATTAGTTGAATCTATTCATGTAACTTTTGATGAGACTAACCCTTTCTCTTTCAAGCTTCCAAATGATGATGATATAGAAATTAGCAAAGGAATGGAGGACTTGCAAATCAAAGAAGACAAAGAAAAAGGCATCAAAGATCATGCTTCTTCAACTAACCAACAGGACCAAGAAGATATGCCAAAGAAATGGAAGATAATGAAAGGTCACCCTATGGATAAAATCATAGGTGAACCTGCACGTGGGGTAACAACTCGATCCTTTCTAAAAAATCTTTATAATCAATTTGCATTTCAATCCCAAGAAGAACCTAAAAACATAAATGACGCATTAAATGATGAATCTTAGACTATAGCTATGCAAGAAGAATTAAATTAATTTGAAAGAAATAAAGTTTGGAACTTAGTCCCCAGACCTAAAGACCAGACTATAATTAAAACTACATGGGTTTATAGAAATAAAAATGATGAAAAAGGTGTTGTTGTCCGAAATAAAGCTAGATTAGTTGCACAAGGTTACAACCAAGAAGAGGGTATAGATTTTGATGAAACATATGCACCTGTAGCTAGAATGGAAGCCATCCACATGTTACTTGCATATGCATCTCATAAAAATTTTAAACTTTTTCGAATAGATGTAAAAAGTGCATTTTTAAATGGATTTATAAATGAAGAAGTCTACGTGGAACAACCACCGGGTTTTGAAGACTATTGTCATCCAAATCGTGTTTTTAAATTATCAATAGTTTTATATGGTCTAAAACAAGCCCCTAGAGCTTGGTATGAATGACTTCGTGGTTTCTAGTTAGAAAATGGTTTTACTAGAGGAATAGTTGATACAACACTTTTTATCAAAATGAAAAATAATGACATGCTCATTGTTCATATATATGTCAATGATATCATTTTTGGTGCCGCAAACAAAACTTTGTGCAGGGATTTTTCAATTTGTATGCAAAACAAATTTGAGATGAGCATGGTGGGAGAGCTTACATTTTTTCTTAGGCTACAAATTAAACAAGCCAAGAATGGAACTTTTGTGAACCAATCAAAATATATAAGGGATTTACTCAAAAGATCTAACATGGAAGAAGGAAAGGCCTTGAAAACACCTATGAGCCCTTCAACAAAACTTGACAAAGATGAGCAAAGAAAACCAGTTGACACTAAGCTCTACCGAGGTATGATTGGTAGTTTATTATACTTAAGTGCAAGTAGAGCTGATATAATGTTTAGTGTGTGCATGTGTGAGACCCTGACCTGTTTTTATTTTTTTGTGGTGTTTTTCGACGTATAGTTTATCATTTTTATAATTGTATCTTTATATGTGTTTTATGCATGTTCGGGCTTAGAAATACATGTGGGATTGGATCCCGGGGCCGTTGGGCGTTGTGGTGTGAAGCTCAAAAAAACAAAAGATATTTTTGGTGGGCCTATAAATATCTAACCCTTAGGTATTTAGGAGATATTTTTCAATTCTTACAAGATAAGTTTCCTTTTTCCAAATGAAACCTCTGCCTTCTCTCTAGCTTTTGGTGGGCTCGGGACTTGGTTTTTGGTAATTGAGTTGCGGATCCCTACTATCTACACCGACGGCTTCGTGTTCATCTAGACAAAATCTAGTTTCGACAAGATTCGCTTTTTGAGGTATCGAGTTTTTGACTCAATGAGGTAGGATCCTATACTTTCATATCTTAAAGGGGTGCTACATGAAATCATATGTGTTTTTACAGTTTAAAAATGCATGAAAAGTTGGTTTATGTTTCGAATAGTTGAGTTTTGATTCAAAATCGTTCTCGATTGCTTTCAGTTGGATGATATTGGTTTTTGGAGCTTTTCTTTCGGTGTTTCCTCGTAGTTTTGGGCTTTTATATGTCCAAGGGTATTAAAAGGGAGTTTTGTTGCTTCGATTTTGGGGTTGAAAGGCTGTTTCCGTAGCTAGGGTTTTGTTTTCACCGTGGTCCAGTCGACTGGACTGGGTGGTTCAGTCGACTAGGTCGACAGTGTGATGATCTAGTCGACTGGAATGGGAGATCCAGTCGTCTGACCTATGTTTTGGGGCAATTTTGTGAAATTCTATGTCACGACCCATTTTCATATATGGCGTCCGTGACCGGCCAATGAGTCAAAACCCACTGAAGGCCTCTTTCTTTCTTTATTTTCCATTTCTTATTTTGATATTTGCCGACTGAACTTTTTTTTCCATTTTTCTTTTTAAATGATCTCATTCAAATCATTCCAAATTTGAAATCAAAGTAACTTATTCATTGAAAGAAATCATTTCCCAATAAACATTTCCAGTAAGACATTTCAAAACCCCCAGCGCTTCTAACAGTGCATTCGACATTCAAACATCACAACTAGATACAAGAATTAAAACGCAATACATAAATTTAAATGAACTCTAAACTTTCTTTTTCGGCTACCACTTTCTTCATTCCATCTTGCGTCACCTGAAATGTTTTAACGTTCATTAGCACAGCTAGTGTTAATTCAATGATATCTAAATTATTAACTATTTCACAATGTCAGAATGATATATTTCAACATCTAATTTTTAGGTATCAAAACTATTTTCAATTTTAAAGCGTCAATTGTAACCATTATCAGTTTTAAGGCATCAACGTAACCGTGATCAGTTTTAAGACGTCAACATTAACCGTGATTCTTATCAATTTTAAGGCGTCAACCGTAACCATGATCAGTTTTAAGGCATCAAATATAACCATGATCAGTTTTAAGGCTTCAATTGTAACCGTGATTGTTCTTGCTTTTAAGTCGTCAATCGTAACCATAATCAGTTTTAAGGTGTCAACTGTAACCATGATCAGTTTTAAGGCTTCAACTGTAACCGTGATTGCTCTCGATTTTAAGGCGTCAACCATAACCATAATCAGTTTTCAGGCGTCAACTGTAACCATGATAAGTTTTAAGGCTTCAATTATAGCCGTGATTGTTCTCGATTTTAAGGCGTTAACCGTAATCATAATCAGTTTTAAGGCTTCAACTATAACCGCGATTGTTCTCAATTTTCAGGCATCAACCGTAACCATAATCAGTTTTAAGGTTTCAACTATAACCATATTTGTCACGCCTCGACTACCGAGTCACGTGAACTCCACTTGATAACCCAACATTAAAGAATCACTAAGGGAACTCCTTTATATACAACTCTATTTATGGTTAAAACCTTCTAATACTTGGATATAATTGGTTTTAAAAGAAGTTCCTTTCTTCGACTTCAAAAATATTTCAAGTCTATTTCTTAAAAATTTTGACAGAGTTTCCTCTATTTTTTGGACTATCCCAATTTTCCTGTAAACCTGTTAAACTCCAAACACAATTTATACACAAGCACTGCCTGGATTCCAATTCTCAAACACAATCAAAACTACTACAAGTCGGTCATAGAGAGGCATTAATTTTTCAATGAAACAAAGCCCATCTCTTGTTCTCTCCTGCCTCAACAGCAGAGCTAGATGCGAGATGATCCCGGACCTATTTCATAACCACCATCCATCACCAATCACATTCCACATCCCACTTCAAACTTTTCGATTCCTCGGGTAGCCTCCTCTAGAAAGGCATTCCAGCTTCAGAGGCAGGTGAGCCGGGTCAGGAAGGAGTTTGACTGCTAGGATGGGATCGGATCCTACTCGAAATTTATATCTAATTACATAACAGGTATACCAATTCCCAAAAGAAATTAAATCACACAAAATTAAACTGTGCATGACTATCATTCAATATACATAGTAGTTACATTCATCCAAAACATTTTCATCATACTCTATATTTCTTTCATATAAGGAGATTAAAGAAATTTATAAATGCAAGACAATTATTTCTGTCTCATGCTTCCAATCACATTATATTTCAATGCTTTCGTTGATCGTTCAAACCTGAAAAATATGTTAAACAATCTACATGAGCCGAAGCCCGTAGGACAAAGACTAAAAATGATACGCTGCATGATATGTGAGGTGTGGTGGATGTATCCAAGCTAAATGTGCAAGTTTCATCATATCATTTCTTGTCACACACACACCCACGCACACAAATTGATCCCATTTTAAATCATTTCCATTTTCCACATTATCCACATTTCTAATTTGTTACCTAATTTTCACAAAATCGTATCATATCTAACGAACCGGTGTCGGATACATATTATAGAAACATTTCCCCATTCGCCCCCAATAGGCTACGCGAAGCCATTGTGGAATGGGTCGCACTATAACTCATCACGACACAACCACCACATTTTGGGGGCTAACCCGTGGGGCATGTGGTCCCCATCTTACGCAAGTTTCTGGTCTTTCACCGAGGAGCTGTGCAAGCCCAACTTAATTCACATGAATCCATGCGGTTCATTTTCCATTCATATTTTCATTTCAAAAAAAATCCGAAAGTTCAACCCAAAACTGGTTCCTCTTCCCAACACAATTCCCAAACATAAATCATTATACTATCAACAAGTATCATTTTATATAGCCATACCGTTTATTGACTTCAAATCAAGTTCTCAATTTTCACATTTAACCTTTG
>JAOTRH010439664.1:0-33264 GCA_034768845.1 Heliamphora exappendiculata
ATTTTCTCTCCCTCTCCCGCTGCCCCTGTAGTCTCAATCAAAAAAAAAAAGAAAAAGAAAGCAAATTTGAAAAAAATTTTAAATTTTATAAGAGTATTTATACATATTCTTAAATGAGCAACGAGAGTTATTAAAGGAACTATGTAAACCAAGCTCAATTAATAGACAAATCTTATTTTGAGTTAATGCATATCTCGTGTATTATCCAAGTGAACTCAAATGAGCCTTAGTTAAATTGAGCTTGAGTTGTTTATGAACAACTTAATTCGGTTTGTTTGGAATAATTATTTATTTACTTATTTGTTATGTATTAAATCTATCTGGTACTAGTTGACCCTTATATGTCTTATTTATGCCGGTGGTATACCATAGCATGATATTGTACGAGTACTAGTCAACGAAGGAGACCAAACGCTAAGCTACTCACTGAGCGGAATAACTAATTGTTTACTTCGTCACTTTCTTAGCCAGTTCTTAGAGGTGCATACGGATCGGATTGGTCCGATTTTATGAAAATTCATGGACCGAACCTTTCCTAACGGTTCTTAATCTTTTGAAACCAATTTGGATCGTTAGACTCGGTAGAACCGGTCCAGAACCGAACCGTGAAAATAGATCGGTTCCGAATCGGTTCTCAATTCCTTAGATTGAACGTAAGAGAGAGCATTTAACCAGATTGAACCCTAGATTTCAACACCAAAATTTCGCGAAACAGAGAATAGCCACAAGATCTAAAATTTAAAAACGACAAGATTGCGAACCCGAAGAATCCTCGAAGTGTCGGAGGAGATGGCAGAGGAGATTCCGTTGTGGGAGGGCACGGTGGACGAGAGGTAATCAGCGACGGCGCGGCAAAGAGGCTCCGGCGGCTTCTTCAGTGACGAAGATCTCATCCTGGAGGCACCGCCCAACTGCAACCTCAAACTTGTAGGGCTTCACGAAGGGCTATAGCTCGTCGACAACATCTATGGCAGTACGATCACTCTGTGTGTCTACACATACACGAGAGATAATCGGCGACGGCGCGGTGAGGAGGAGGCAGCGAGGCCAACGACTGAGAGGGAATGGAATGGTGGAGGTGGCAAGAAGACTGAAGTGTTTGAAGCCGTGGTCGACGGCGGCAAGGTAGTGAGGTGGCGAGGAGGAGGTGGCGAGGCCAGCGGCGAGATGGCGAGGATGAGGGAGTCAAGAAGGGACTGGAGGCGTGAATGGATTGGAGAAGGGACCTAGGGTTACATGCTTACATCTTAAGAAATAAGAATTATTAATATTATATATATACATTTTTAATATTAAAGAGAACCAGTTCGGTCTGATTTAGAACCGTGAAATTAATCTAAAATCGAGAATTGGACCGTTCTCAACGAATTTTAAAATTCTTAATCCAGAACCGAACCGTGAGGCATAAAAATCGAACCGAACCGTACGGATCAGTCCGAACTGGATCGAATTATCAATTTTTTTGATTTTTTGTGCAGCCTTACCAGTTCTATGCGTTAGGGAATGTCAAAAAAATCTTTTAACAAAAATAAAGGCTATCCAATAGGAAATATTGAAGAAAAGAAAAAAAGAAGAAACGGGATGAAAATCCGGAAAGAGAGAGATCAGAGAGTGTTATTAAATATGAGACATGTATGATTTTTTTATATGTAGATATATGCGTTTGAAAAAGTCAAAAAAATATTTAATAAAAAAGGCTATCAAAAAGGAAATATGACTTTTTTTCTATTTTGTGTATAATTATTGTTTTGTTTTATTTTTTAGTGTGTTTTTTATTTCATTTTATCATCTGTTCGTTATCATTCTATTCTCTCATGGTAGCATTTTTAAATCTGAACATCTATCAAATCGAAAGAAGTAGATCAGCATTGTTAACACTAAATTTAAGGCTAGGCGACTATTGAGAATTTTAGGACACAAATCCCTAAAATACAACTGGTTGAACAACGAAAAATCCACATAGGCTACGATCCACGCAAAATAAATAAAGATAGAACAAGAATATGAATACACATGGTTCAGCTGACTGTCTACATTCACATGAGAAAAAACAATCCACTATTCAATAATATAGAATATAAGTTTCACTCTCAGTCTCACAATTTTTATGTATAACCTCATATTAAGCCTGTCACAATCTCACTCTACACTCTTAGAAGCCTCTCAAATGTATAGATGTTTTCAGAGTCATACTAAAGTTTCTAAACATAAAACCCTTATATAGTTACAAAGTTAGGTCAAAAAACTCGTAGCTCTACCTGCACGAACATTGCTGTCGCGCCCAGACTATTCGAGCGATTAAAATAAGATTTCGGTTTTTTTGGAATCTACAAAGGCCCTATGACTGGTGTTTTCCCTTTTTCACCATTCCAACGCTGTCTAGACGTCCTACCGAACATAGATGTCAAAATTCGAGACAACAACCCAACGACGACTCTCCCAACATTTAGTAAGTTTTTTTTACAAAAGTTGGGTGGACACTACAATACCATTTTCATTGAATATGGAAGAAGGATGGCATTGCAGGAATTATTGTGATCAGTTCTTATCTTTTGCTTTCAAGTATTTTTAATTTATTGTGTTTTAATAATGACTTTCTACATAGAGGTTCGGAGGTCAATCCAGGTACAATTTAGGGACTGATAGATCGATTGGGGATACATTGAGGTCAATTTCTCGTGCATTTGTATTTGACTGAATCATCTTCCCCAATCAATGGAGGATGAAAAAATATCGTTTACCAACTGAATTGCACTAATTAATTTTTCTTAAATAAGTTAAATGCTGCAAATAAGCTTAAATCAATCAATCACCCAAGAAGATAAATAAACCAATCACAATCACACACGAGACGACGATTTTTACGTGAAAAATCTCAAATCGGATAAAAATCACGAGACCATACCAGGTCTAGAAAATTAAACACTATTAAATGTTGGTTACAAAAGAATCTTACAAACCGACGTTGTACCCACAATCAAATGTTTGAACGCTTACTCCTGTTGAATTCACGTATACCAACTGCTATGTTTGACCGCCGTTGGAACCCACCACCGGATTTCAATGCTGACAGACTTCTCCACCAGACTTCAATACTTGAGAATCCTCTCCAGTGACTCCTCGAATCCAAACTGATTGTTAAAGTTTTGATTGACTTGATGATTGGCTTGAATAAGCAGAAGCTAAAGAATCATCAAATTATTGTAGACTAGCTTTCACGTACATAAAGTAGCTTGCGAAGTTCTATATGACGGCTAGGTCTTCTTAATTCAATAAAGAGGCACACAAACAAGAAAAACCTAGCTTCTTATTTATAGGAAAACTTCAAAAGCCCTCACTACACTGAAACAATAAAAGCTATCACGCCGAGACCGCTCGATCGGTCTATTCACTGCTCGAGAGGTGAAATGTATAATGCAGTAAATTTTTGTTGCAGACAAAAATACCGAGATGCGTAAATGATTGCTCGATAGACTGCTCAAGCGGTCTGTCGGGCGATCTGATACCGCATGCTATTTTTTGATATTTTTTGCTCCGTTTGCATAACCCTGCAATATTAAATCATAACTTCAAAAAAACAAATGTCAAAATATCAATGAATTAAATAAATAATTTGAATACTCATTTATTACAAATTTGACAAACTAAAAATAAATTAGACCGAAGTCAAAATTCGTAACAAATGCAGCCTTAATTATTTCTCCTCTATGTGTAGAGGCTTTTCAAAATCCCTTTGAAGATGTATCTTGCATTTAATGTACTTTGTTGTTCTATTTTATGTTAAATTTGTAATGCATTTAGTTCTATTGATAATTTCTGGTTAGAAAAAAGAGGAACGGTATAATAAGAAAAAGTACTCAAAAAGAAAATAAATATTATAAAATAGGAAATATATAAAAGTATTTATATACATTGTTGGATTTTAATTAGCGATAAAATTCTCTAAAACACCAAAAAAAATTAAAAAATATGATCTTATAAAATAGTAAAAAAATAAATTCTTATCAAATCCTAAAAAATAAATATGACCTCTAACCGAATATTCTAATTTTTTTAACATGACAATCAATTTCAAGTCTTTGTTGCACCCTGTCCAAATTAACTATGGAGCAAAAATATTCATTTGGGATAATAATCTATTTATTTTATTATTCTTATTTTTACTTTCAGTATATTTTTATTAGTTGATCGAATTATTATATGTTTTTAAAATCTGTCATCGACACGAGAATTTTGAAAAAAATTGTGAAAAAAAGTCAAAATAAATTAATAGACTAGGGCCCATTTTGATAACTTGGCTTATGGCTTATTTGGCTTATAAGTCAATAAATAAGTTACGTCGTTTGGATAACTAAATAAGTTAAAAATATGCAAATAAGTCAATAAGTTAATAAGCTAATAAGACAAACAAGCTGATTTATCAGCCAAAATAAACTAAATAAACTGACTTATAAGCCAAAATAAGCTAGATTATAAGCCAAACGAAGTAGCTTATAAGCCAAATACGCAAATAAGTCAATTATCACTTAAATATACTGGCTTATTTGTGTTTTGACTTATTTACTAATAAAAAAATAAGTCAATAAGCCAACTACCCAAACAGGGCCTAGATGTTATGTTTCTTAATTTTGCTTTTAGCAAACTTTTTCATCTTTTAATACTTTATTTTTGATTTTTTGATTCTTCTCATTAAAACAATTCAAAAAATAAAAATTTTAATTGAAAGAATAATTAAAAAAAGTTCTAAAAGGTCAACAAAAAGTATAAGGAAAAACTAAAAATCTATCCCAAAGAGGACCTAAGTTATAGGTGTTTTGGGACCTAAGTGATTGGTGCATATAAAGTTACATATGAGGCCCAAATATGATAACTGGATGCAACAATAGTACTACATATCTCTGAAATTTATTTATAATTTTATTCATAATTTAAAATAAATTAATACTTTAGATTCAGTTGAAATGTAAATCACACTACATACAACCAAATTTAAACTATTATTTTTATTATAAGTTTAATTTATTAGTACATAGTATTTTTGCTTAATGCAGTCCTCACTTACCAATTTTTTTTCTTATAAATATGCCTATATCTACTTTTTGGGCTAGCATTCATTAGTCTTCCTAGTATGGAGTTTTTCCATTATTCATACCGTTCTAAAAATAAGAATTATTTAAGTGCAATAGCTAGGCAAGTGTTGATTTTATTGGGCGAATATCGATAAATTTATAATATGCAATTTTATCTTAGATTTATAAGAGATTGTTTTAACGCTTCGAGCCCACGATTTTCAGGTTATACGACGACAACTCTATCTAAGATTTCTTTCAAACAAATAAAGAGTTGTTCCAAAAAATAAGCATATAGGACTAATTTTAATGATTTCTATTTTAATAAATAAATAAACAGTTTTAGCACATTTTGATGATTTATAATTGAATAGTTTTAGAGAAACAAAGGGTGGTTCCCAAAAATAAACATATGGGAGTAATTTAAGCTATTGGAGTGATCACTTCCCAAAAAACTCTATTCCACTCTGCCAAACAGGCCTTAAAGGGTTCACATGAGATATTACAAAGTTAGATCCGACGGAAACCCCAAAGGTCCCCACCCTTTTCCCCAAAAAGTCCCCAACCCTCTTTTATTGATTGAAGATCCTAACTGATAGTACCCAGCCCAAGGACAAGAAACTAGAGAGGGGGGCCTTTGTGCATAGAAAGGGGAGGGGGTGGTGGCATTTTGGTGATTCAAGCGCAAGTACAAGGGCATGCTTGGGACAGGTAGCTAGGATTGGATTTGATCATCAACATAGGGGAGATTCCTCCTCAATTATTCTGAGCATGTGGTGAACTGCGCCTGCTATGTCGTCTGCCGAACCGAGTTGGCATCCTTCTTCCACCTACAAAAATACAATAATTAATTCTCAAAGTTTTTAGCCAAAAGTTTTTTTTTTTAACAATTACTAAAAAAACAGTGAGGTGTTTGGCATAGTTAGTTTTTCGGTACAAATTATAATTTATTTTAAACACTTACAACTTTTTTTAAAAATTATAATTATTTTTTTTATTTCAACTACTAACTAATCTTTATTAAATACTTATAATTTTTATTACAAATTATAATTTATAAATTATTAATTTTAACAAACCCAAACACCGACTTATCCAAACTTCCAAAACCCACAAATACACAAATATTGGAAACAAACATCACGCATATCTAGGACATGACTAAAATGCCCCTGCTGTACATGCATTGCATGAGTTTACATTTACCATTTTGTATGATTCAAGAAAAAAATAAAATCAGAGTGTATTATTTTTTCATTAAGTTGTAATCTATGTACATTTGTATACTATATTAAAAGTTTTTTTTTATTTTGAATAATCATTTATTCGAGTCAATTTACACGTATCTTGACTAGTTTCGAAACTCTAAATTAACGACTGGCATTTTAAAATATTGCATTTTATTTGACTTCTTTTTCCCTTTTAATTTCAACTCATTTTGTAATAAATTAAAAATGGCATATGCATGACCCTATGTATATATTCATATTCTATACTATTATTAAAAGAAAGTATTTTATTTTGGTCTCTTGAAGTGATTAACCCTAATTTTTGTTTTCAAAATTAAGCTTATAATAGTTTGAATTTAAAAATTTTTAAATTTATAGAACTAGTTATAACCCTCCCCTCTTTTTTTTCTTTATTATTTTTTTATTTTATTTTAGAATCTTATTATTCTTGAACTCTTATAATATGTAGTTAACACATTTATTTCTAGAATTTATTTTATAATTACTTTTATTATTTGGGCTGCATATTAGTATTTTTATATAATAACTAATATTACACACGCATTTTGTGAAAACAAAACACTTGTATAAATAAATAGACGCACATAGTCCATGTTTATATTGATGAATGAAAGGATAGGATTTTATTACTTGTATTGAGGGACCAAAAATTTGGATTGTATTATATGTCCCTCATTTTTTCTTATAGGAGGGAGAAAAGAGGTGGAATAATTAATGACCGGATAATTAATAAGGAGATTATTTATTTTTGATTTTTTTATCTTTCAAAACAAACAAAAAGAGTGATTTGGGAATACCACATGACAAATACATGTGATATTAACTTTTACCCAATATGATAATAATAAATTTTATAATAAAGATATTATGATTTATTTTTGTTGAGTGATTAAAAGATAAATAGTGATTTAAATTATATAAATAATAATTATTTATTTATCAAGAATATCGCGTAAAATCATCCGTGTATTTTTTCAAAAGTACATCATCCGCGTGTTATTCCAGAAGTACCCTAATAATTTTCCCATAGCAGATACCCAAGCTAAATTTCTGGATGTTAACATACCTTCGCACTGACAGAGTAGAGTACCAACGGGTCAAAGGTGGTCACATTGAGGTGAAGGATGGTGAGGAACAGTGTCGGAAAACCGGCGACTAACTTTGATAGTTGTCTATTAACGCTTCTCCGGGAGAGGATTTTAAGGTTTGCATGGGTTTCAATCAAAGTCACCTCAATATCTGCCACTTCCCCCTTGCAGTTTGATGTATACTTGTTTGGGCACTGATGAGACCATGCGTACTGAGGGTAATCCAAGAATTGAGCCAAAGCGGTTGTTAAGAAGTCGGGATTATTGGCGGCAGCGACGGCGGCAGTGATGGTGTCAGTGATGGCGGTGGTGGGGGGCCTTGCTTCTCCTTGTAGCAACTGGAGTTTTTGAGCTTCCAGGGACTGCAGGAGGTGCTCAAGTTCCTTCACATATTCAATGGCACCGCCCACTATAGAAGCTTGGTCACCCTACAAGAGCAAATTTAGAGGATTAATTGCGGGCATTTTTGTCTTTTATAGTACTTGAATGTAGTCTGGATTGAACTAGTGGTGCAAACATATAGATTAGAAAGGATAAGTGTAGGTTCACTGTAAGTTCAAGATGATGGTAATGATTATGGTGCGTAATTAATCTACACCATGTCTTAATTAGGGTGCGTTTGGGCAAAAAAGTTTCAGGCTTTTTTCGTCTTTGTTGGATTTTTTTTCTTTTTAGCTTTTTACATTTTGTGATGAGATAAACTTAAGAAAGCTTTAAAAGACTGCACTAAAGATCCAAGTATAAAGTCACAAAAAGTCTATTAATTAGGTGATGTTTTTCTTGTTTAGTTTGAACTTTTTAAATTCTTTTCCACAAATTTTTTTATTTTTCTAATTTCTAATTATGGGATGAATTTAAAAAATATACTCATTTGAGATAATTTTGAATTCATTGAAAAAATATAATTATATAAAAAACTAGATCAAACACATGTTTAATCTTAATGAAGAAGAATAGTATTACCCATAACTCATATGAAAGATTTCTCCAATTCTTGTTTCTTTGAGTATTTATTTATTTATTTGTGTTAATTGTAATGCTATACCAAAAAAATAAAAACAAAATTGTAGATAATTTTCACTGTTGTGGCCAATTTTAATCCTTTCATTGCAAAGAAAATAACCCATTACTGTGGCTCATAAACCAAAAAAAACCACAGCCACATCATTTTAGGTGGAGTTGCTATAAATAGTTTGTTTGCAAATTACTTTTTCTCCCCCTCTATTGTTTCAACTAGATCACCTTTTCTTGCATTTTTTATATATAATTGTCAAACAAAACAAAATAGAAAAATCAACTTATTTTAACTGAATTTTGGCTAACTTTTAAAAATGCTAAAGATTATTCATAAAATTACCCATAATTTAAAATAATTAGTCGAGATTATGTTGAATTATAATAAAATTTAAACTATTTATATTGAATTATGAATAGTTCGCAAAGTTCAAGTTTCCATATAATAATAATGTCCACCGGACAGGAGAATCTAATCCTTAAAGTTGTATTTCAGACACCCAAATCCCAAAAGAACAGGAACAAAACACACCCAGAATAATAATCACTAACCCTTTGGACGTAAGATTCCGGTATGAGCGAGCGTAGGACGGCGAGATAATCGTTCATCTGTTTCCGGCGGTTCCGCTCCACGACAATGTGCGTCATCCTCTGTGTCTCCGCTTCCTCCTTGTTCTTGCAAAGCTTCGGTCGTCGTCTTCGCTTCTTCCGTCCTTGCACAGCCGAACTACGTCGCCCGTTGGCGGGTTCGGGACCCGCCGGACTGGACATTTTCGCCATGGAGGAACTGCTATCAGAGGCGGTGCCGCCGAATTCTGGAGGTTTGAGACAAGTTTCCGGCAAGAAACTAGGGTGTGAAGAGTCGTTGTTGGAGGTGTAAGGGGGTGGTGCGGAGATGGTGTCGTAGATTATGAAGTTCAAGAGTTCGTTGGTGGAGAGGGTTTCTAGAGCCATTTTTCTCCTCCTTTTATGCGTTGGCTTCTTGTGTAATTCTGTACTAATTCCACCAGCATTTGAAAACTTGAGTGACAAAACCAACGGTGCTAGCTGTGTTGACTTCACAGGTTTTATGAAGTTGAAGAGTTCATTGGTAGAGTATGGACTCCACCCATTTTATAGCAAAGGCCATTTCTTGACCTCACAGAGTCACAGAGTCAGAGAGAGAGAGAGAGAGAGAGAGAGAGAGAGAGAGGTTAAACTGAAGGGTTAAGGGGTACAATGAAAGGATATGGTACTGCACGTGAGAGGGCAGAAAAGGTATCGTGCTTTTCTGCTTCAAAAAGTGAGAAAGAAAGAGGCTCTCTCTCTCTCTCTCTCTCTCTCTCTCGTTTTTGTTTCTCCTTCGCAACTAGCTTCATTGCAGAAATACCAAGCTCTTTGTTTAAGAACTAAATGAACTATTAGGTACTGTAGGAGTATTATCTAAGCATGGCAACTCATGTAATATGGTTTATTTCTTGCTTTTTAATCATCAAATAAAAATAAATTATTATATTTTTATCGTAAAATTATTATTATGATATTAAGTAAAAACACTACATAAATTTACCATATAGTATTCTAAAAGTATGGATACACACGGTTGGGATTGGACAGTCTTTAAAAAACTAAAAATCAGACCGTTAGTAACGGTTCGATGTTTTTTTGAATTGTGTTTGGATCGTTCAAATCGTGGAATCAAATTAGAACAGATTCGTAAAAATTGATCAGTCACAGTTCAATTAACGGTACCTTTCATGGAGTTGATAATCAATAATTTCAACTTCTAATTTAACTTGGTGGGGACATCGATCTGTTAATAAATTTTCAACAATCTCAACAATTAGATCTCAATTACAAGTTTTCACAACAATTTATTGATAAGTTTTCAACAAGCTTTCAATAATCTTAATCTATTGTAAACAGTCAGATCTCCAAATCAAAAACAGAAATGGAAGATGGTCTATTGATAAGTTTTCAAATATAAACTCTAGATCTATCAATAGCCATCTGACCAAAAAAAATTCAACAAGTCTTAAAAATAGGGTTTTCAAAATCAACAAGAGTCGGTAACTAGGATTTTTGATCTGACCTATGTGTGGACCATCGAAGCTCTAGAAGGGGCAATGGTGATGACGAATGAGGCTGGTGGTGATGATGAAGATGGAGTTGGACAACGACGACGATGATATGTTGTTGGCCAGTGACAACGATGGAGTTGGCCTGTAACGACAACGACAATGAAGTTGGCCAATGGCGACGACGGTGGAAGCTAGTGGTGACGATGACAAAGTTGGCCAGTGGCAACGACGACAGAGGAGGCTGCGTGAGGCGTGAGGCGTGAGGCATGACTATTCATGAGATTGCAAGAGAGGGATACTGAGAGTTTGAGAGAGATATATTGTGAGAGAGATATTGAGAGTTACCGAGAGAGAGAGGCGGCGTTAATCGTGTTACTCATTAGGTGAGGATTTGGGATTAGGATTTTAACATATTTTTTTAATAATAAGGCATGACTAACGGTCTAGTTCGGTTCTAAATCATGACTTTAAATCAAAATTCAAGAACCAAACCGTTTAAATCGGTTTTCAAATATTGTAAACGAGAACCAAACCATAATAAATTAAAGTTGAACTGCACGGAATGGATTAGATTAGATTAGATCTGATTATAAATTTTTTCGATTTTTTATGTAGCTCTATCTAAGAGCACCGAATAATTACTCGATTAATAGGGTAATTTGTTATATATCTACCTATATATGTTTTGATTGGTAGTATGATAACTAATAGGCAAATAATTCATTGTTTGATTTTACAATATTTAAGTGAGACTAAATGTAATAATGTATAAAAATACTCTTAATTATAGAACTAAGGTGTGAATTCATTTAAGAAATGGCAAATGTGTAAATTTATCATTAACTCATTTTACATTTCCCTTCTCTACGAGTAAATATATAGTTCCTATAGTTTAATCCAATTCTAATAATACCTCAACTAAACATACCCTAAGGGTTCATTTGCCTTTCAAATTATTTTTGGGAAAGAGTGAAAAAGATGAGTTTAAGATTGGGAATAAAGTTAACATGTGGGGTCATAAAATGTATAAATAATAAATAAGATAAGATATTTTTTCACTATATAATTCCACATTTTATTTGATATATAAGATAATCCTATCTATGGAGAACTAAATGCAAATATAGCCTCACTTAATCTAATCCAAACATTAATTAAGAACACGATAAACTCTGATCTAATCTAATCCGTAAAAACATGTAGGGCCACATGTTTTTCAAGATGCTAATCCTACCTTTATAATTCGAGAATTAAATTAGTCCTAAGTAGCTATAAATCAAACACATGTTTGTGGATAATTTTAAAATAATTACTTTAAATTTAATTGTGCATACGCTATATTTCAAGTAAATCTAAATTTTGTATTTTAAAATTTAAATAAATTTTTTTGACTATATACTATTGCAGTTTTCATTATAGTAGGCGCTGTCAGTGTCACATTTCTGCAGGAATTAGGGGGACCCCATATCGATATAGAAAAATTTGCATAAAACAATAGAACAAGCTGTGAAAAAGCTGCTCATCACGTTCAGTTTTTTTTTTTAGATGGGTTCGCAGAAGATGACTCACTTTCATTATGGGAACTTATTAAGTAGATAAATATCGTCACCTTAAAATGTCAATGTGAAATGTTTATTTAATATATTTATATTTTGTATTCATAATTTTAAAAAATAACTTTATATTAAGAGACAATAGTTATATAGCACACGAGTATGACCTATATTAAACAAACATATATTGTGTACGTATTAAATTATCACACTACATCAACACAATGTTATTTTTTATTCGTAAAATAATTTCTCTAACATTCAAGTCTCCTATTCACATATATGACACGGGAATAATTGAAAATGAAAAATAATAATCATCGTTATTAGGTGGTAGATAAATTTTGTATCCTCATTAATACCTTAATATACACCGCTTAATATGTTTGGGGTCATTTCATACAGTACTTCGTCTAAGAAGGGCCGACCCTGAATTTTATGGGGCCTAAAACAAACTTCTAAAATAGGAACCCTTAAATTTTTTTATAATTTTTAAAATAAATAATAAAACTAACTCAAAAATTAATAATAATTGAAATGATAAAATTATAAAATTAGTACTTCTCATTACAATAACTCAAAATTATAATTTATCAAGATTTGCATCCAATATTCAGTATATATAAAAATTTGTTAGTTCTAAGTAATCTAAGAGAGAGGTGACTTGGGTATTAAAAAATTAATAACACTTCTAAAAAAATTTCAAAACTCTTTTAATATTTCAAACAGATATAACAAGTATAAACAGTGAATAAAGTAATGCAAAAATTAAAGATGTTAAGGATAGAGATAATGAACCAGACATCAAGAATTTATAGTGGTTTGGCTTTTTCCAAGCTTACATCCACTCATCAAGTTTTTTTTTGAGAATTTTTACTATATAGAATGCTTCACGGGTGTATTCAAAACCTTACAACCACAAGACTTCTCCTGAAAAAAAGAATATTTATAGACACATTCAAAAGCATATAACAGTTTCAAGATGATCCTATGAAAATAATCCCCTATTTTTTTTCTAATCATTCTTGAATTCTTCTTTGATGAGATTTACTCATTCACTCAAATAATAAAAGGTAACTCACTCTTAAATACAATAAATGAAGTGATTAAATGAGAAACATTCACTCTCTTTATAGAAATTAATTGACAATAAATAAAGAGGTAAAGAGAGATGAGGTACAAGAGCTGTAGTTTAGTAATAAATAAAAATTTGAAGATTTTGAATTTGAATCAAGTAATAGAACAGTGATTGTAAGTCTCCAGAGAGATTAAATGCTGATGAGTAACTCTTTATATAAACCTTTGAGCATTCATGACCGTTGAAGGTAGGTTATGGCAATAAATGTCAAAAAATCAACCATTGAAGTCTGCTGCGAATTTAAATTTTTATCGCAGGTGTCAACACAAATTCTTCAGGGTCAACACAAAATGTCTACGGCAAGGATTTTCAAGTGATTGGGTCGACTCAATTCTTCTGAGGTGTCGACACAATTTCTACAATCTTCCTCAACAACACCACGGTGTCGACACATTTGGATATTGTGTCGACTCATTTGAACTTCAGCATTCGAGAGAAGACAATTTGTATCGACTCAAATCTTCTTAGTGTTGATACTAAAATTCAGCAGAAAGTCTCGGGATATTTGTGTCGACTCATTTAGAAATTGGCGTCGACATTAAAATTCTTCAGGTGGGCTCGAGATATTTGTGTCGATACATCTTTAATTCTATGTCGACACCCAAAATCTGCAGGTGGTCTCGGTACTTTTGTGCCAACTCATTTAGCATTTGTGTCGACTCAAAGTTCTGGATTACAAAAATGAGGAACCACTTTTGTGTCAACACAAATTCAATTTGTGTCGACTCGTTTTATGTCCAGAGAGTTTCGACTCTTTTGTATTAACACAAAATTCATTTGTGTCGATACTAACATTTAATACCTGAAAACAACTTCAACTACAAGTTAGGGTGTTAAACCATTTGTTCAAAAATGTTGATATACTTGATATCTTCAAGTATACTTTACCTTAAAGTTCTGACTTAATTATCAATTGGGTTCAATACAAAATATTCTCAATAATACTTAGGCGTTTTAATTCTTTTGAGAAATAAATCATTTCTTTTGGCTAAAAGTGTCAACTCATTTGTTCAATATATGTCAACACTTTCTTTTTAAAAAATATGAATATTATTCTTTTAAAACTATTTATTCTTAGAAAATGAATTATGAAAATCATCAAAATCAATATAAAAAGTCCTTGGGCTAACAAAATTAAATATCAAAATCTCCACAAAAAAATAAATATCAAAATCTCTATACAAAAAACTAGCATTCACACATAAATAACTCAGATTCTCATAAGATTATTTAGAAAAAAAAGCTTACGAACTCGCCAGTGAAAGGCTGAAACTGAGATGAAAAGAAGCAGCAGCGAACGAGCAAGAGCGGCGGCGACGAGCAAGCAGCAACTAGTTACGGCAAGTAAGAGCAGCGGCGATCGATTGTGGCGAGCGAGAGCGTCCAGAGCGGCAGCGAGATGAACTTTTTCCCAAAACAAGGTTCTCACTTCTTAGTTTCTAAAATTTCTGTGATTTGATCAAAGACTGGAGCAAGATTTTGAGTTTATATCTAATATTTTCGTGTAGGGTCGACTGAATGAAGATTACCAGAACTAGGGCTTGCTCAGCGCGGTGGTGCCTGTTGTTTTCGGCTGAAATGAATGAGAATTAGTTAATTAGCTAGGGATTAGGCAATTTGGGTAGAATGAGAATTAGCTGTGGCAGTGGGCCTTATTTTCTAACCGGGCTTGAGAGAAAAAATAATATTGGACTCTTTATTTGTTAATTGGGTTGGGCTCTATGCAAAAATTTATATGTAAATATATATATAAATGCTTAAGATTTTTGGAGGCCCTATATTTTTGTGTAAAATTAGGAGCCTAATGTTATGGCTTTAATGCCCTTAAACCATGGCTGGCTCTATGTTTCGGCTTTAATTGGGACTCCCACAAGTGAGTGGTGAGATTGGTCTATCAGAAATTAGTTGAAATGCACATAAATTGATTTGGACACCTTAAAATATCATATATATATATATATATATATATATAGGTCATCGACGGTGGCAGCAAGGAGAATGAGAAGGAGGAGCGACGACGGTAGTGTGAAAATCGTGGTGGTCTAAGGACATCGGCTAAGGTTTGGAGAATGGAAGGGGAAGGCAGTGGTCACTAGGGTTATGCTAATTTGATATTATGCTAATTTGACTTCCTATATGAACGTGGATCAGTTATGCACGAAATCTAAAATCTGATGAATGTTAAAATGATAGAGATATGATTTTAAAATCCTATAATTAAATGATATTTTTCACTTGTTTAGGAATTCTCCATAAATAATGTCACTCATATAACAACTATATATAGATAATAGTAGTATTTTAGTCCCTTTCATTTTGTTAATTTAAGAAATAGGACTAAATACAATTAAAAAAAAGATGACAGAATTAAAACTCTTATAATGTCTAAAATCATGACTAACTCTCAAATAACTCAACTTTTTATTAGTGCGGTTGACGCAGATCAAGTTTTCTTGCGTTATTTCAAGTTCAAAATTCCTACATTGATAAATCGTAAATATGATATTATTGAATTGGGTTGACAAGACCCATGTTCAATCTAAAACGGCTCTTCAATCAATATTCACTCACCATGTGACTCACAATATATTCGCAAATTAAGTGTAATTCATGCATATTCGGTCGTCTTGACTTATTTAAATTTCAAAAATTCTAAGGTGTTAGAATCATAAAATATTATTTGGGTCCATGCTATAGAATTGGGTTGAAAAGACCCACATTTGATTTGAAACGATCCCAAGATCAATGATAAGCCGCTTCGATGCAACTATGGTTGATTTTGGCAAAATTCACCTTCAATTTTACAATTTTCTCAGTTTTTTGGAAAGATTTGATTCGGTAACTTGGAGGCTTTTGTCAATTCAATTTTAGTGAAGCTTGGGAATTTTTTTATACTTTTAATATTTGGTCATAATTTGGAAATTTCTGTTTTTGATATTTTTCTAACTTTCTTTTAATTTAGGCTTAGATTAGGGGGGAGCTTCCATTTAGGAAGATTTCCTTATTATCCAATAAGTTTTTGGATTAGGCTTTATTTGTTTCGATAAAAGATATTTTCTTTCCAAAAAATATTTCTTATTTGTTTTGTTGTGATTTTAAGAATGTTGGTATTATTGGATTTGGTGGTGTTAGAATAAGTGTCAGTCGTGGCGATAGCGGCGGATAACAGTGATGACTCCTAGACCCCGATCCTCCATATAATCGTTTCTTTATCAATAATTTCTTTTTTAAAACACACATAATCGTTTCTATCATTAAAAACCATATTGGACCTAATAATAATAATAATAATAATAATAATACTTTTTAAAACTTTGTGAATATAAATTATTTTTAAAATTAATATATAATTATATATGTCATATATATAAATGATATTATAAATTTGAGGCCTCCTTAAATTTGCGACCTTTAGGTGATCGCTTAGTTGGCCCAACAGATGGTCACCCCTTCCTGTAGACATTTCAATTTGATCAAGCCGTATCTTAGGCACCACTTGAGTGCTCTCCAATAATGCCGATATATGAAACTATAGCAATTATGAAACCAAAAACACAACTCAAAATCCAAGAAAACCCTCGTACCTTCATAAATATTACGGCTGTTACTTTTGATACTCACAGCTGTTATGGTACTTTGACCTCACAACCGATCGTAATCTTTGAACATCCACGGCTATCATGGTACTTTGATCTCACAACCGATCATAACCTTTGAACATCACAGCTGTCGTGGTGCTTCGATCCCACAAACGGCCATTACTTTTGATCTTCATAGCCGTCATGGTTCTTTGATGCTACAACCAGCCGTGACCTTTGGATGTCATGGCTGTCATGTTGCCTAATTATTTCTCACGACCATGAGGATCAATGTTCACGGTTACAACATTCTCATAAAACTTTCTATTCTAGATGCGTGTCAGTGTGACAGTGAACAATGTCAGCGTCCGAAATTCTATGATTAGCGTCGTTTCTTAGCATTTTTTAGAATGAGGACAGAGTGACATTTCAAGTGCCGATACTCTATCGAATTTCATTCTCAATGCCTCACAAATACATTTCCTAATATACTTATCAAACCTATTATCGATACATATTTTCAATACTATATCTCTTCTGACCCAAGTTCGAGGTTTCATTGGTGTGTAGAGGACTCTTAGCGTGCGACCAGCTATTTGATCTAGCCCTATCGATTGAGAAGGCACTCGAGGGTGATTACTCATTTCAGGTATCCGTAGGTTGTCATAACGCTTCTAAAACTCCCATTCTGTCTCTCTCTCTCAGGGAAAAATTGTGATTAGGGGTTCCCATTTAATCAGTGTCAGCCATGGTGATGGTGGCAGTGATGATGGTGGCGACCCCTAGACCCCGACTCTAAATCCCTAATTCTTAGCCCTTGACCCTCGGCCCCCAAACCCCCAAACCTACGAACCCATGAACCTCCAAACCTGACCATACACCTCAGACTCCAGAACCTAACCTCTAGCTCCTAACTCCTAAATCCCAACCCGATCCTCAACCCCCAAAACTCCTGACCCTCACCCTCGGACTCCTAACCACCGAATCCCTGACCCTCGACCCCTAGACTATCGGCTCTCAATCTCTGACTCTCGACCATTGAACCATTAACCATCAACCCTTGGATCCCCAACCCCCAATAGAGGCAGCCCGACCATTTTGAGTCCTTAGACAAAATGTAAAATTGAGGCCTTTTACATTTAAATTTATGTTTATATTTTATATTATATTATATTGTTTTCAATTTATGAGATACAAAATCATTAATTAAATTTTAATAATCATATTTTTTATTATATTTTTTTTATTGACAACAATACTAAACCATTATTATTTCTTGTGATATAATCGATCAGATATAAGATTTAATAATCTTAATTTTACCTAGACTATTTTGTTTGTGGATTTTAACAAGTAATATATTTTTTGGACTTTGTCAATAATTTATTTTTTAAAACACACATATAATCGTTTCTATCTTTAAAAACCTTATTGGACCTAATAATAATACTTTTTAAAACTTTGTGAATATGAATTATTTTTAAAATTAATATATAATTATATCTATCATAAATGATTTTATAAATTCTAGGCCTCCTTAAATTTAGGACCCTCAGGCGATCGCTTAGTTAGCCTAGTAGATGGGTCACCTCTCCCTGTAGACATTCAATTTGACCAAGTCGTATCTTAGGCACCTCTCGAGTGCTCTCCAATGATGACGATATATGGAACTATGCCAATGAATACCTTCGAGCAATTGTAGAGCCTAAAACTCAACTCAAAACCTAAGAAAAAAACCCTCATACCTTCATAAATATTACAGTTGTTACCTTTGATACTCACGGCCATTATGGTCCTTTGATCTCACAGCCGATCATAATCTTTGAACATCACGATTGTCGTCGTGTTTTGATCTCACAACTGATCATAACCTTTGAACATCGTACAGCCGTCATGGTGTTTCGATCCCACAAACGGGCGTTACTTTTGATCTTTATAACCGTTATGGTTCTTTGATGCTACAACCGACTGTGACCATTGGATGTCACGACCGCCATGTTGCCTAATTATTTCTCACGACTTTGAGGATCAATGTTCACGACCACAACATTCTCATAGAGCCTTCTATTCTAGACGCGTGGCAGTGTGCCAGTGAACGATATCAGCATCTGAAATTTTATAAATAGCATCATTTCTTAGCAGTCTTTAAAATGAGAAGAGAGTAACATTTCAAGTGCCGATTCTCTGTCGAATTCAATTCTCAACGCCTCATAGATACATTTCTTGATATACTGATCAAACCTATTCTCGATACATATTTTCGGTACTATATCTCTTCTGAGCCAAGTTCGAGGTTTCATTGGTGTGTAGAGGACTCCTAGCGTGCAACTAGCTATTTGATCTGGCCCCATCAATTGTGGAGGTACTCAAGGGTGATTACTCATTTCAGGTATTCGTAGGTTGTCGTAATGCTTTTAAAACCCACATTCTCTCTCTCTCTCACCCGGGGATTGTTGCGATTAGGGTTTTTCATTTAATTTTTATTATTTTTTTATTATTTTATGCATACTTTTCTTGCATTGTTAGGTTGCAATACTAAATACAATCTGAATGTTATCAAAAAAATATTTATAATCATGATTACATGAGAAGTGACATGTTAAAAGTATTATGTTAACTCTAAAATGGCATGCCCCTCATATATTTAAACCAATTCACACACTGTACACTATAAAAAAAAACATTTTGGTGATCATGAAAATAACGGCTGCAACCTTGATGGTCGCGACTTATTTTTGTTACTTTTAGCAGCCACCATGTTTGTGTATCACGGTTGAGAGTTAGTTTTATATTTTATTACGGTCGCGACCTTTGATTGTTACGGTCGTACTATTTTTTGTTGAATTAGTAGTTAAAAATCATGTTTGAACCTTGTTTTGCTTACTGTTTGATAATAAATGTAGCATGATATATATGAAAATTGTACAGGATGACACTTTAAGATTTTTTTTTCCTTTTTTAGATAGAATTTTTTATTTTCCTTGTATGCTATTGTATGGACTCTCCATGTCAGACCCTTATTATATATCCATAATTATAAATTCAGTAAATGTGATAAAAAACAAAGAAGTAAAATCTTTTTAATAAGTGCAAATCAGTCATAAAAAATCATCTTGATTTATGATGAGACTAAAATTAGTAAAAAAAAAATTGATATGATTAAAACTCTTATGAAATCTAAAAAGGGACTAATTCTCAAATTTATCTTATTTTTATACTATCAATTATAATATTTTTTTTATTTATATTGAAAGTAATGGATTTAATCTGATATAAAAAGGTTATAGAAGTAATAAATATTAAATATTTTATTTTTATTACTCATTATCAAATAAAGTAGAGAAAGGAAATAGCACTCCTTTCCTTTCTTGAATAACCAAATTAACAAAATAAAGAATAGCTCATACCATTTTTCTTCTCTTTTTTTTTTTTTTTTCTCGTAACTAACACTTTATTTTGTTCTCTCTCCCCTCAATCCAAATAATGACTAAGCCTTTGTTTGGATGGGGGTAGAGGTAGTGAAAAAAAGTGTTAATTATAAGAGAAAAAAATAGAAAAATGATAGAAAAAATGAGAGCTATCCCTCTTGTTTAATTATTCAAGAGAAAAATAAAAGTGTTATTTTTTTACTCTTATTTATTTAATAATAATTAATAATGTAAAATGGGGTATTTAATACTTATTTACTTTTATAATTTTTTTATATTAGTTTAAATTATTATTTTGAATATAAACATAAAAGACTATAATTGACATTATAAAAATAATCATATTCATCCATTCATTTTCCTTCTG
The DNA here is from genome assembly GCA_034768845.1 of Heliamphora exappendiculata. Taxonomy (NCBI): domain Eukaryota; kingdom Viridiplantae; phylum Streptophyta; class Magnoliopsida; order Ericales; family Sarraceniaceae; genus Heliamphora; species Heliamphora exappendiculata. The sequence goes on from JAOTRH010439664.1 coordinate 20,546, forward strand.
TTTTCTTTCAATTTTTGGAAGGATAGAACCATCTTAAAGGTGGATCATTTTTCACCTCACTTTCCTTACATCTACTTTCTTTCTCTTTATAAAAAATAATCCAAACAACATTACAACTTGTTGGGATTTGAACACCTATTTTCAAAAGCAAACGAAAGCAAAAATATACATACACCAAAAAAAAATCACGCAAGAATTTACGTGATTCGGCACAACCTGCATACGTCTACGAACGCAAGAGATAAACCATTACAACTATAGTATACAGTATTGAGATAAAAAAAAATACCTTAAAATTCAACATCCATAACCCGAGCCTTAAAACAAACTCCATTTTCCTGCTTAAGAGTTACTGTCATGCCCTTGGTATTTTTACATCTCTACCCATTTGACTCAACTCTACACAAATCTACTAGAACTATAAGACTTATATTAAATTCTACCCACCATATAATTATGAAATCCTAAACCCTAACTGCCATATAATTATGAAATTCTAATTATATGTGTTTGTAGAATACAAGGTACACAACCAAATAATCTACATCTTAACTTGAATTCTATAAACCACCTTAATGATAATTAGTGTCAATGTCGATTCTATCGTCGTTGTCAATCTACCACACTCAAACCAGCATGACTCGTACCTCTACACGGAAATGCCCGGCACCTATTCGTTGAGATATCTACCATCACTTAACCTATTTGCTGAAGTATAATGATTGTCAATTATCTGTCGAATCAAAAAATTACCATCTGATTTGACTCCACCTGCAATTGATATTGATAGTCCATTGCATCATCTTTTGCATTGTACACCATACCAAGTCATCACCTTTTTTTTCTTCTTTTTTTGTGTAAAATAAATAATTTTTATTTATACAGTAATAAATCAAAAATCATATATAATTTGCTCCGCTCATCCACTACGGCTTCGAATTTTTAACCGTTAACTTTAATACTACTTGTTAAAATTTGAATACCAATCTCTGAATGCAAACGGAAGTAAAAATCATACACACACTAAAAAAATCACAAAATTTTACGTAATTCAGCTCAACCTGTCTACACCCACGAATGCGAGAGATAAACCATTATAACCGTATAGTGTACAATTCCAAAATTAAAAATACCATAAAACTTAATACTTACAAACCGAACCCTGAAACAAGTCTCGTTTTTCTACTCAAAGATTACTCATGTGTTTCCAAATTTTTCTTTTGTTACATCTCTACCTATTTGATTCAACTATCCACAAATTCACTAGAACTATAAAGCTTATATTTATAAGCAAACTAAAAAACTTTAATTGCCATATAATTATAAAATCATAAACTCTAGCCGTCATATAATTATAAAATTCTAATTATATAAATTTACAGAATACAAGATAGATACTCAACACAACTAATTTTTTTTTTTTAAATCTTTCACTTTTTTTCAAGCTCTTCAATCGAAATGCAGACTAAGTAATCTAAATTATTTATTTTAAATTATAAAAAAAACTATGAATAATGTTTAATGAGTGTATTACTGTTCCAACATGTACATATAAGTTGTTTTATGCTTGTATATTATTTTATAGTTGGAGAGAGAGAGAGAGAGAGAAGAACTGTTGCTTATGTGGCGATGAGGACTGATGAAAGAGGGCTTTGGTTTGTCTACCTTGGACCATGGTCCAATCTGTCAGCCTCTGTGCAAAGGAATCCATGTGGCCACCCACACCTTTCCCCCCCTCTTTTTTTGTTTTTGTTTTTCTCTCTCTCTCTCTATCTCAAATTTCATACACATATTGTGAGAAATTAATAATTTATAAATTATAATAAAAATTTTAATTATTTAATAAATATATTAGTTCATAATTAAACTTAATAAATTATAAAAAAATAATTATAATTTATAACAAAAATTATAAATATTTAAAGATATATACCTTAATACAAAAAATCTAAAATTTATAACCAAAAAAACTAAAAAGTGCCAATCATCCCCAATTGCCAATCATCCACATTCAAATCTCTTAACTCCAAAAAATTTTCCCCTTTCCCTCTCCTGCCTGGTTTTGGTCACCCAAGTACAAACTCCCTCCCAACTAGCTTCACCTTTTTTCCCCCTCCTTTCCACTGTTAATCACAACAGTTGGAAACCCAAAAAAAAAAAAAAAATGGAAATAACCATGCTTATTAGATTCCTATATTTTGTTCACCTACTTAAACAATGCCCACATTTTTATTCATCTAAACTGTAAAGTCGACTATATATCCAATAAGTTTTACAATAGTTAGGGGTGGCTTTAAAGTGGCCAAAATTAGCTACAAGCTGGGTTTAAAAAGAATGAATCATAACAATTTACTGGGATAGCTGTCTTTAGCTCTACTGCAATGGATTACTATCTTTAATTGATCTATATTCTATATTGATTACAGCTTTCTACAGGTCTCTAAAAAAAGCATGAAAAAATTACTTGAACAGTAGTGAAGTTTACAATTTAAAACTAGGAAATTTTAGAATAGGTCCTATTATTAGTTGATATTTAATAATTAGTCATGTCCTACTTTTTTTAATAAATTTAGAGCTACAACATTAATATTTATTGAAAATACTCTTAAATTAAATCTTCAGAAAATTTCATTGACCAAATCACATCATAAACTTGAATAAAAAATTCTACCTCAAAAATCTCTAAAAAAAATCTCATGCCGCAGCTAGCACAACCCTAGCTCCGTCGCAACTTCATCCTCCATTGCTGTCATTGTCATTATCACAGTCGATTCTATCTTCTCTAGCGCCGACGCCGGCAAATTCTTCTCCGGCGATCTCCTTCACTTTTTCTAGCACAGATCTCCTTATTTTACTAAATTGATAAATTTATCCGTTTATAATTTTAAAGAAATTTCTCATTCCATTAAACTCATAAATTTATCAGTTCAAAATTTTAGAAAAAATTTCTCATTCCATTAAACTGAGAAATTTCTTTGGAAGAGTTTTTTTGAAAAAATTAAAGTGATAAATTTATCAATTAAATTAAATTGATAAATTTCTCAGAGCAATGGCAACGTCAGTGATAGATAATTGATGAATTTATCAATTAAAGTGATAAATTAAATTGATAAATTTTTCACAACAATTGCGACGCCGACCGATGATTGAGGAGTCAAGATCTAAAAGGAGGAGCGGCTACGACGGAGAAATCCAGATCCGAAGGAGGAGGGAGCAGCGGCAACGGGAAGTCCAGATCTGGAGGGAGGAGCGACGGCGGTAAGATCTTGAAATAGCATTCGTTGTCGCTGGAGCCTCAACCTCAACGGCGCGAAGATCACTGTCATTGGAGGCCAATGAACTACCTCTGTTCGAGCTTCCTTCATAGGCATTGAAGAAAGAGAAAGCCCTATCCACCGCAACGAATGAGAGGAAGTGGTCGGCGGTCGGATTGAGGAGGAGAAGGGGCAACGGCGACAGTGACGGCTAGGGGCGGCAGCACACAAGAGAGAGTTGGTGCTATTAGTGTTTCATACTTGTTTTTCACTTTGAATTTGTTAGTCTTCCACTTTGATTTGTAGGATTTCATATCAATTATTGACCACTATAAGGATAAAATTCTCATAATGTGAGAATAATCGGCAAGTTCAAAATTCAATACTTAGCATTGCTTTTGCTAGAGCCTTATCTTTCATAATTATAAATTCAGTAAGTTCAAATTTTAAATGTGATAAAAATGACAGTAAAATCTCTTAAATATAGACAAATTAGTCATAAAAAATTGTCCTAATTTATGATATGACTAAAATTAATAATAAAAAAAAACTCTAGTAAAATTAAAACTCTTATAATGTCTAAAAAAATAATTAATATTCAAATATCTCTTTAAAATTTAAACTAATTAACAAAAAAAAATAAGTATATTGTTCGCTCATTTTGTCAAGTAATTAATAAACAAATTTATTTTCTGAACACCATGCAAGAAAGCAGCAAACAGAAAAACATTTATACCTTGCGACATTAGTAGGCACACACAATGGTCCTGTGAGTTATTTTGTGCCACTTTGGCTTATTTTTATTTTATGATTTTTTTATTTTTTTGGTTATTGTTTTTGTTTTTTTGAATTATCTTAATAAGAGAACACAAAGAAATAAAAAAAATTAATCAAAAATAAAAAAATTTACTAAAGACAAAAATAATCAACAAAAAATTTATTTTATTATTTTATTTTTGTCTTTGTTTTCTTTTTTGAACTTTTTTTATATCATAGTGAAGAAATTTATTTTTTGGTTTATATATCTTGATGATAGGATTTTGAAAAGTATAATAATTTAAATAAACAACTAAAAACATTTACTGAAAACAAAAATAAATTAAATAAATTGGTCATTATTCCATACTGGAGCAATGACATGCATGCAGGTGGCATGTTCATGTCTTGGGACCATGAGCATTATCTACACTGTTCCAGCTGGGAGGTCTGGGCAATTAATGGTAGGTATTTGGTTAACATCATTTGCCTAACGAACGAAACTAGAAAAGAATTGAAGGACATGAAATATAAAATGACAGAAGATGTTCGTAATGTAGTTAGGAATGACAATGGAGTAGCATGGGGTGTCCTGTTTCTGTCCCTGATTTTATTGAGGTGGTTGGTATTTTAGGCGCAAATTTTCTACCGTAACAAAACAATAATCACGTCTTTAATCTACAAAAGCAATATGGAGAACAAGTAAAATAAAATAAAAAACTAAACAATATACGTGATACAATTAGCTACTTACCTCTACATAAGCAAAAAAAACAATTCACTATACACAGAAACAAAAATTACAAGATTCACTATCTCACTCATAATATTTTTTTGCCTCAAATTGAGTATCTCACTATCTCTCTACGCTGTCTCTAACCTCTAAATTGAGTTCCCCTTGTATATTAGACATTCTAGATAGCCATATAGATTCTATCCTAACCTAGTATATATACTATGTCAAAACATAACAAGTTGAAACCCTAGTTGCATCGAAAAAATTTACAACCTCACACAGATTGCTCGAACAATCGAGATTGTCTCTTGATTTTTCTACAGTCTGCAGAGGTCCATGGGCTATATTTCTCCCATTTCACCATACTACGTTTCTATTCTTATTTTTATTGAGGTAGGGAAAAGAAGAGAATGTTAGAGCAAAACAAGGCTGATGGAGGCAAGATATATAAATGATGGCTTGTAAATTTAAAAGGGCAATAATCGTGATACTAATGAGAGTTAAAGATACTATAGTAATACCAAGTGCCCTTTAACCCAATAGTATAGTGTTAGCTAGGGGTGCATAAGATATTCGATAAACTCCAAAATTGAACTAATTCAACCTCTATAAATTAGGTTAGTTCAATTTTTACAAGTAATTGGTTTGATCCTGAATCTTAAAAAAGACAAATCGATTATATTAACTATTAAATTATATATATAATTATTGTGAGATTCATATAGAAAAATAAAAAAAATATTTAGCTTTGCAAATTAGAAAAAAAAGAGTCATTAAATTTGATAATTATTATTAATTGTTATTTATTTGTTATATGTCATTTATTTCTATGAAATTTTTTATTAGATATTTGTTATTTCTTTTACTAAATAGTTTGTAAAATGATTTTTTAAACTTTTATTTCATATTTTTATTATAATGTATGAGTCTTAAATTTTATTTATTATTCATTTTAAATTTATAAAACTTAAACATAGTGATTTTTTTCATGCACACAAAGTAATTTTTAAAATTTATTGAACCGTAGTTCCAAACTGAACCAACCCGATTTTTATTGGTTTTGTTTTGTTTTGTTTTGTTTTACAATATAATTGGGATTGGTTTTAGATTTAAAAAAATAGAACCGATAAAAATTAATTCGATCCTAAATTATGTACAGAATCGAATCGAATCAACTCATGTTCACCCCTAGTGTTAGCCTCCTAAATAAGAGGTTGAAAGTTCAAATCTCGCCAAATATAAAGTATGAGAGCGGATGCGTGAATATTTATTGATAAAAAATAATATAACAAATAAAAATAATAATAATAGATGATGAATGATTAATAGTTAAAATATAAAAAAATAAGAAATAAAGATGAAAAACAAAAAAAAAAAAAATAATATTTTGATGTTTTAGTCTTGTTATACTCTTAAAAAAAATTATCGATATATTTATTTTATATAGCTAGAGGCGGGATATGAAAATTAGCACAAAAAATGCAAATATCTTTCTCACCCTATTCATTATCAATGACAAAAAAAACAAGAAAATAAATCCATAAATAATGGGAAATAATACATAAATAATGAAAAATGAATACATCCAACGGGCTGGAATGAAAGAAATTGTCATCAACAAATCTGATGTGCTCAATTAATGTATTAATAGGGTGTTCGTTTTATATAACAAAATATGTATTTTCAATTCGGATTCCTTTTTCCATTCTAAGGTTATGTTGGTCATTTTGCATCGTTTATTAACACTCTAAAGCCAATAACTAACAGGGAGATGAGTAGAATCATAAGAAAAATATCTATAATAATTATTAAAAGCTTCGAGGAAGGCGTGTGTAATTTATACCTAAATTCATTGGCAAGAGGAAATGACAAGAGGAAATGGAAGAGGATGAGGAAGACAAAAATGGATGGCTCAAAAATTATGACAGGTGCAGACTTTTTGGAGGTATTTGTCAAAGTTATTGCTATTAATTTTAGTTTTATACTACTAATATTAGTTATAAGGTATAAATTTTTTTAAACACCTACAATTTCTGTTACAATTTTTAACTATTTTTTTTTTCTATTTTAGTTACAAGTTATAATCTTTACCAAATACTCACAATTTTTACTACAAGTTACAATCTATAAGTTACGAATTTCAGTAATGCCAAACACTACCTTTCTTTCCAGTTCATTTACTTTTATTTCTTCTTCTTTTTCGTCTTTTTCTTTTTGAGTTAATTAGTAGAGAGTCACATTTTTACTAATTGTTTTAAGTTAAGTCCAAATTACAAGTTAACTATTTCACAAGATTCAATTTTTAAATATTTTAATAAATTTTGACTGTTATGTCCCCATTTGAAGTTTTATTAACAAACAGTGGATATATGTTTGTATGTAGGTTTAGTTTTATATATTTGGTAAGTCATTTTTTATTTTTCAGTAATGTGTTGCGGATCTTTAGATATTTTGATTTGCCAACTTGTGTAAATTCAAATTTGAAATTGGCTTGCGCCAACGTCGATTCATATTGTTCCCAAGAAGTTCAACTATTGCAAATATCAAAAAAATCTTGGTAACGGTACGAGTTTATTGCATTGATCTTATATTTGTCCTTAATGGAATCCAGTGACTTTGCATACGAGTTATTTTTCATTCTTGTTCGAGTTTTTTCAATTACTTCTTGTGATTTTTCATTCACGGCTATCCGTTTTTATCCATTGCTTCAGGGCGTTTGTATAATTCATTTTTTATAATTTTTTACGATTACATTCTCATTTTTTTTTGCATTTTTATCCATTAACCTCATAGTATTCAATTATAATTTTTTTATCCATGTTTCGATTTTTCTATGTTTTACAAGTTACGTTAAGTGCTGAAGCACCCAATAGAAGTTTTTCACCATTTTTTGTGTTTACTTTCTCTTTTTTCTTTTGGCCTTAACAGCTTAATTAATGATATATTCTTATTTTCCTTCAATAACTCATGTCTGCAATACCCAATGAGAAGATTCTCATAGTTTTTGTTTTCACATTCTCGTGTTTGGTATTAACATTGTAATTAATTCAACATTCTCATTCTATGAGAAGTTTCCCATAATTTTGTTGTGTTTACTATTTTTTGAGTTTTTTATAATTTTTTTTGTAGTTAAATGAGACATTCTCATATTTTAATATATTGATATATTTGTTCATCACGACTTACCAATTTTGGGTTGAGTAAGTGAACATTGATATTATGCGTGCTATGTTGAGATACGAAAAATGAAAATATTTTTATTTTACATAAAATATGAGAATATTAAAATATATAAATATTTATATATTTAAATATTGAGAACATTACCGTGACAAATTTTTAGAACACGATACATTATCTTGACAGATTTTCAAAACATCACCATTTTCTAAATATTAGCACATTTACAACTTTTAAAATGAGGATATTTTTATGATTACTGTTCTCAATTTCAAAAAAATATAATATTAAGATCATATTATTATCTATTTTACATGAGATCTATATTCCTAAAACATACAAATTTTCAAAATAACAATGAATGCAAAATAATTCCCAAATTTCTGTATCATTAACTACAAAAGTTCTCTATATAACAATAGAATGGAACATTTAGCAAATTTTTAAAATAATAACATTACCATAAATGAATATTTTATTTCCAAAAAATTTGAACATTACCGTAATGAAATAAATCATTTCATTTTGAATGATTCTGACAATCATAAAAGTTTGAACATTACCATAATAAAACAAATTATTTCATAATAAAATAAATTATTTTATTTCGGTAATGATATATTCATATTATGAATGATAGCTTAGTTGCAGGCAAAGTATTAGGAGCCGTTGGGCTTTGTTTGATTAGTGCGGGATGAATACCAAATAAAAAAAATGGCAATTTGGGACATTCACCTCAGAATAGGACTTTCTGGATTAAAAGTTTTGAATTGAAGCTTAACTAGAAATAACTCATAATAACAGGACATGAGACTAAATCACCCATTTCTTTTTATTTCTTCTTGTAATACCAAAGAAATGTTGGAATTTTGTGAATTCAATTCCCTATTGAATTTCAGAGTTCAAGCAGAATTTAATTGCAATTGAATTGGCTATTCAATTGGTAAATGAATTCTGAAAATTAATACCATTTATTGGCTATTGATTCTTTTGTAACCCATTCATGAAAGAAAGTCTATATAAAGCCAAGCTTTTCTAATTTTCTGGGCAGAGAGAAAAACATAGCAGCAAGGTGAAGAGATAAGAACAAAAGAAGAGATAAGAACAAAAGAAGAGATACAGTCAGATTTCAAAACTGTGAGAGTAAGAGAGAGAAAGACAGATGGAGTACGTTCGTAGCCGATCCTTGGTGGTGTTCCAACGATCGTGTCAGCCGTTTTATCCTGGGAGAGTGACGCCGGTGAAAAATCTACAACATTCTCGGTAGGCGGTGAATTATTCTTAAGGAAACTGCGTTTGCAGGACTCGGTTGCATATTCTATTCATGTTAATATATGTATTTCGTTTTCTGTAAATTCTGTTTATTATAATTGTTAAAAATTAATAAAAATATATTTTCTGGACCACCGAACAGATCTTATATTACGTTATATTTCTCCAAATAAGAAATAAATATGATTATACTTTTTTTAGAATTATTTTTATTATGTTTTTTTTATTTCTCTTCACTTTTGTAAATACCAAGCACGTCTTAAATTGATATTTTCTATTGTTATCGATATTGTATGAAAAGGACATTGAAAACTTTTTCATATACGAGATCATGTTACTCAAAACTAAAAACAATAAAATTGGAAAAAACAAATGTGTGAGAAATTTATGTTATGCACCAAAAGCATGAGAAAATTTTCATATTTTGCATTAATATAAAGATTGAAAGATATATTTCTCGTAGTCTTAAAAAATTTCTAACTATTAAAAAAGGTGAGAGAAATTTTATATACTCTGCATCAAAAGTATGAGAAATTTTTCATATTTTTTATTTACTTAAAGATTACAAGTTTTTGCCAGTGCATGAATTTTTTAAAAAAATATTGAAAATTTTACTGAAAATTAGGAACAACAAATCTAGAAAAACAAAATGTTTGAGAGAGTTTTCATGCTCTACATAAAAGGTGTGAGAACTATTTTAGAAATTGAAAATTTTCTCATATTACTAAAATTTTGAAAACCCAAAATTTAATATATTTCTTATTTTTGCAAATAGTAACTAAAAATATTGATGTAACTAATTATTAAATATATAAGTGTTCATACATGAGAAGTTTTCCTTGCACTTCAGTCTGCATCGATCATGGTGAAGATAAAGTATTATACTACTATTGTATTTTGGAACATTCATAATAAAAATATTAAAAAATTATACATAAATTTTTTTTCATACTCTATATTAAAATATTAGAAATCTCTCATTATGTTAAAATTTTCATAAATCTTAAGAAATCATTCATAACAATGAGAAAATTTTCTCATTGTTTGAAAATTTTGTGAATAATATCAACATATTTCTTATACATGAGTGCTCATTTTATTTAAGATTTCTTATACAAAAAATGAAAGTTTCTATGGTTACATTTTAATTTTTCACAAATAGTTAACAACAATCATGTAAGAAAACCTTAAAAAATACAAAGAGCTATTTTCGGTTAAAGATGGTACATACCATATCAAACCATTGATTAATTAATGAATTCGTACTGTTATATCCGGTTAAATAATTATAATGAATATATAACTTCCATATCTAAACTATATTCATTATATGTATATATAAATTTAGTTTCTATAATAACACATGAGAGTACAAATGTTCAAAAAAGTATTAAATATTTAAATAAAGATTTTATGGGATAATAATTTATCACATGGGATTTATTCCAAAATAAGTTATCCAAATAAGACCCTAGAGTAATTAACCCAAAATTAAAATTAATTGAGAATCTTATTCTATAAATTTTCACTAAATAAATACTTTTCCTTCAATTATGCAATTGTTTACACTCGATTTAATTGTGTTGTACTTCAATTGGAGAGTAAACTCTCAATCTTGCAACTTTGGGTTCTTATTTTTTGAAAGTTTTAAATTGGAAAATAACAATAAATTTTTACTATATATCTAAATACATGGAACACAATATTTTTTTAGAATTTCATATTAAATATAGGTTTTATTTGCTATATGTTAGGGAGAGAATTTTAAAATACTAATTGTTTTAAAAAATAATGTGTATATCAAAAGTTCTGTTATTTTAAATTTTAAAATTCTAATATTAAAGGGTAACGTTATTTTTTAACATAAGCCAATTTGGAGTTCATATCCAGCACCCCAAGTACTTCGATTTGAGGAGAAAAAAAAAAGTAATTTAATTTGAGCACTTTCTATTAAACACATCATTTTAGTGATAGGGTTTTATATGAGCACCCAAAATGGTCTCTTTAGGCCTTGATTGGCAACTTTTTTTTTTTTATAGTTAAAATGCTAAAAAGCCCATATAAGTTGTTTGGCATAAAAGCAAAAAAAAAAATAACAAAAAACAAAATAACCACTTAATTAAATAAAAATACTAATTTCTAAAATAGGTTATTTAAACTTTGATCTCATTCTAAAAAATAATAATACTCTATTTAATAATTTTTTACTATAATTATCAATTGTTTAAAATCATAATAATCAACTATATAAAATAATAATACTGTCCAATTTTAACTAAAATAAAAAAAGCAAACCTTTTACCCATTTAATCAATTAAGAAATCCAACTTAAAAGCTAATTTATCAAATAACTTAATTACTCTTAATCCAAATAATTTTTTTTGGCTAAAATATTAAAAATTAACAAACTTTTAACTAATTACCAATTTGTTTGTTGGCCGTTCGTTCGATACAATCTAACGTTTTGAACCTAACAGGAAAAGTATCGTCGACATCATTTCAATTATTATTACTTATTTTAGAAATTCTCGCATTGACTAGTTATATTTGCCGAGTGAGTGTGACTTTTCAAATTGTGTTTTTCTTCTTCTAAATTGGTTAGATTACATAAAGAAGAAGAGGTGTAAAAAATTTAATTGTTAAAATAGATAGTAATATTAGAAAGCATATATAAGAAAAATAATTAACTAAAATAAAGAGTTTCTCTTTTTTGTAAGTTTTGAGTATCTAATTTAAGGAGTAGCAAGCCATATGGTTGAGCTTGGGCCCATGGAGGGAGAAAAGTGTAAGACACACAATCCCCTAGAAGGACCAGTGGGCCTTTGGGCTCAATCAAAACCCAGTTCTCGGCCCGTTTCCCTCACCCAATCCAAAACTTCATCGTTCTGCTAAAACTTTCGTTCATTTAATCATTTTCCTTTTTAATATGTCTGTTCAGTTTTGTAGAAAAAATATAAATTTTAAGATAATACTTTTTTTTCTTTTTTTGTATGAAACATTTTCTTATGAAACAAATCTTCTAAAAAGTAATGCACCGTAAAATAGTTTTAAATTGAATTTTCAATTAATGATCTTGCAAACTAGATTGATAAGGAAATTAATTTTTTTTTTCTTTTCTTTTCTTTTCTTTTGCTTTACTTTTTTTATAAATTACATTTTCGTATGACATCTTCTCCTCACCTACCTCGAATGTATCCGTCCTATTATGTACAAAATTTTATCGCCATTGATAACAAATAGAATAAGAACAGTATTTATTTTTTGTCTCGTTTCTTTTGTTTCGACCCAAATTACATAAGAGGATTGAGAGATTTAGAAACTATTCTCAAAATATTTTTGTTTCCTTAAAATTTTAGAAACAATTCCCATAATATTTCTGTTTCCTCATTCCTGCTATTTTTCCTTTATCTTGTTTATATCAAATGAGAGATAAAAATGGGAGATTCATCTCCGTTGTCACTTTCCTCCCTTCTTTTTTTTTTTCTTCTTCTTCTTCTTCTTCTTTTTCTCTCTCTCTCTCT
>JAOTRH010439674.1:0-33263 GCA_034768845.1 Heliamphora exappendiculata
ATGAGAAATTATGTGTTGAAATTTATGATTGCATTTGAATTGAAAAGAAATGATTGAATACTAAAATAGAACTTGATTGGAAATGAAATGGGAAGTTTGAAATATAAAATTTGAAAAGAGGTACTATGTGAAAATATTTGGGAAGAGAAACCAGTTGTGGGTTGCACTCTCGAATTGTGAAAATGAAGTCTTTGAATGACTAATGAACCGTATGGATTGATGTTGAATAGGTTGGGCTAGCAGCTCCGCGGTAAAAAATTAAAAACTTGCGCAAGATGGGAACCACAGGGCCACGAGTAAGCCCCCGAAATGTGGTGTTGTGTCGTGGTGAGTTATAGAGCTATTTATTACTCAATGGCTTCGTGTAGCCTATTGAAAATTACTAGGGAGGGATTTTTATAAGCTGCACCCGACACCGGCTCATTAAATGTGATATGATTTTGTGATAAATCGGATAATGTGATAACAATGTGGATGATGAGAAAGAAAAAAATGTTTTGAAAAACAAAGGCTCCATGAAAATAAATGAATGAGATAAATTGGTGTGTGTGCGTGAGAGCTGATAACAAATGGATGAAACTTGTAGTTTTTATCTCGATTGCATCCATCACAGCTCACAAATCATGCATTACATTTTAGTAAATCTTTATCCTAGGAGCTTCGTCTCATGTATATTTACCAAACCATTTCAGGTTTCGAGGACCAGGTGCAATACTAGGGCACAAGTTGTATTGTGGGAAAAGCTAGAAGTTAGAAAAGAAAATCTAGCATTTCTTTGTAGTTGGCATTATATTTATATATGAACCTGAGTAGATGATTGTATATGGTATTGCTATCATAAAGGAACTCTTGAAAAACCAAAGCATTTGTTTGTAATTTTGTATGTATGAGAATGTAGTTGCTCAAAGAAAACTTATACTTTCAAATGAGTCCTGAGTTCATACCTATAATGAAACTAGAGTTTTAATTCAATGATTTAGGTTTGGAAATGGAAAGTTAAAGTTTAATTGTGAAGATAGTTGATAACTTTTGATACGGGTCGATTTGGGATTGGTTCACAGGTTTTCGGGGTTCAAAATGTGACAAATGGTATCAGAGCTCTAGGTTCGAATACTTATGAGCCGTGGGAAGTAATGATGACCATAGTATGTGACTTGTTTGCTGAGATTATGCACCACTACACGGCATGAATTGTGTGCTTGCATGGGTTTGTTGTTGAATTATTTTGCGCATGTTATGTGTTTGAATGAGCATGGAGATTGAGTCTTGGGGTGATATGGCATGCCATAGGGCATCCGATCAACTACTTTGGAGTTCAAAATAGAAAAGCATTTGGCCGACATTTTTTCTATGAGAAATCTGAATTAGTTACCCAAATTGTTGCGTTACTCTGAGGCTTTCCCTCGATATGTAAATATGTGATGATGTGGTGTGACTAGGAAGTGAGCATAGTGTAGCTTAGCTTTAGAGTGATAAGTTGAGTTTAGCCAGGTTGGGTGTTGGGATATCCTTGTTATGGGAGTTATACCCGTGGGGCTAGGATGAGTCGTGATTAGGATGGCGATGTGGGTTGTGGAAGTGTGATCCGGTGGTTAGTAATTATGGTGGCTGTAAGCTCGGTAGATGAGCATTGATTGTTTGGAGTGTGTTATACAAATGTGAGTTGGGGGTGATTATAGTTAGTTTCCCATATTATGTTGTTTCGCTAGTAGTTTGAACGATACGTAGAGTAGAGTGTTCAAAATCCTCAGAAGTTATTTGTTGTGGATTGATATGAGGTGTGGTTTTGGGCACGTTAAGGATTATATATGTCACGAGCCGTGCTATGTCTTGAGCCATCCTATGTCATGAGTCGTGTACCCCGGGATTGGGTATAAACGAGAACATAATGGTAGAAAACATAGTGGACAGGGGCGTAATAATCTCCTGCCTAAGGTATATTAGAATGTTTGGGCTAGATAATGTTTATGAAATGTCCGTTACCATGAGGGGTGTTATGGTTTTGAAGCTCAAGTTGCTAACCCTTGTGTTTTCCTCGCGGCGTGGTGTAGAGTCGTGTTTCTTGATAGAAGCTGAAAGTGTATAAGGAACGAGTACGTAGATTATAGATGTTGTCGACAGATTGGTTATCGAGTGATGCGTATGTATGTAGGATGAGATGTATGTCGACGATAGTTGTGAGAAGGCAGTGTTGTTTGGTTTAAAGTGGGTAGGCGAGGTTTGTTATGTTCATGTTCTATGTAGTAGCCTTTATGTTCGGATAGCGGTATGCCGATAATATGCATGTGGCGATGTTAAGGATTGGTGTTCTCGATTGAACATTCTGTGTTTTATGATGGGTGTGCCAGAACCTCGAGCTCGAGACCATGGCATGGTTTTTGCTTACCCGTTGATTGTTACCCACCTGTTAGGAATCCACTGATGTGATGTGACTCCATAAGGAGATGTCATACAGTGATGCGAGTATATGTAGAATGGTGCTTTGCTAGTTGACCGGTGAGGGTCTTATGGATGCGTGCGATGCATCATTGGGATGTGAGAGAGTGAGTGATGGTGGTAGTACTTGAGTGAAGATATGAATGTGAAGGCCTAGTGCGACGAGTGGTATACTCATTATGAAAGGTAATTGATAACGTTTGTATAATGATATCCGAGGTCTTTATAAAGACTAGTGGTTAACTTTGTTTCAAACCGAGTGTATAATGGTGGCCCTAAGAGGTAATGACGTGGAGTGAGAGCATAGAGCTGACTCATGGTTTTTCTAGTAAGAGAGGATCTTCATAATTGACTATCCTGTGTGGGTTGTTCTTCCTTGGTAGAAATTAAACGTTGAGATCATATAAGTGTAGGTCTGTTTGCCTCAAGTTCCTTGAAGAGCCCGTTTTCTTTACTCTGTGAATCTGAGCGTTGGGTGACGTTATGGAGATGTTGTTTGGTTTGTGAAGAATGTCGGTAGTTTTAGTTCTCGTTGAGTGAGGTCCCCAAGGGAGTTTAGTAGTTTTGTTATTTACATAGTGAAATTATCTAGTATTAGTTCTGTGGGATTTCTATATGAATGCAGATCCATGATTGGGTCATTATCCTCGTGATTAGGAATTTGTGTTTGGCAAAAACGTGTTGAGTGCGTGAGTTTTGAAAGGACCGTAGAAGGGTTCAATAGTGTGGTTGGTCTGGTGTTGAGATAGTGTATTTTGAGTATGATATGTTTGAAAAAAATTTATGTTCAACCTTAGGTTCAGAGGTGAGTATGTTGTTTGCCTATGGGGAGAAAGTATGGAGTGATAAGGTTCAACACTGTACCGTATGGTTTGGGTGGTCTGGGGTGATAGGCGAGAAATCGTGCATTAAGATGTCGACGATAGATGCGTGCTTGGGAAGCGAAAGTGCTGAATGCATTTGCATAATAATGAAAGTTATTAGTGACTTTGGATGAAAGGTCTCCATAATAGATTTTCTTTGTTTGGTGTTGTGCGCTTTCCACACAAGTGGATTGGACAATTGGCTTAAGGTCATGACATGGTTGAGCTTTGCCTAGTGGGAGTTAGATTAGTGAAGTGCAATCTTGTGGAGTGAGGTTTTGGTGAGATGGGAATGTCGGTATAGTTTCTCTATGTGTGACTGGTGACGAGCTAATAGTTCTATGAGATGTGATGTACGAGGTATGAAGATTGATGGTATTCTTGTGTGTGCGAAGGAAGTCTGAGAGTTGAAAGCTTAGTATAGTGGATGATCTGGATATTATGATTTGGATATCGTTGGGAACCAAATGTTGATGGGCTCTGGGAATACGTTGTGGTTGGGTCAAGATTTCTAGTTGGCCATGTCTTTCTTGGGAAGAAGATACGATTATCATGCAAACAGTTGTGGTGTACGGACTGTTCCACCAGGGTTAGGTGTAACTATTGGATCATTAATTGATTCTTGGTTAGGCCGTTTTAGGTAATTGGGGGATTGAGTTTCTCGTGGATTTTCTGGGAGGACTTCGTTCACTCTACCGTGGGAATGTAAGTACGTAGAGTTTTGTTCCCTTTGAGATCAGGTTGGTAAGCCAGGAGTGTTTTTTCTTATTAACGAGGGAGTTAGTATTGAGAACATAAAGTCCATTTCGACAACGATCAGTTGAGAATCGCTAACCGTTACATGCAGCTTGTTCTGGGATATGTGGGTACGGTCATACCTCTGGCTCTTGGCGAAGTGGGAAATTTGTTGGAACCTTGTGGCTGGGATATTCATGTGATGTGCTTCTGACATGTTCTTGTGAGTCTGGGTTTGTGTTTAGTTTGGAGCTTTGGATTACTCTGAATTCTTAAAATGCAAAGAATGGTATGCTTGTTTGAAGGAAAGGCGCAAATGTATGTGATAGTGTGGATGAGTGGAGTAATATATTTTTAGAAGACCAATAATTGAACAGTTTGAAGCGTTGTGGACTCGAGAGACCGATGGGTATGTGTACGGCATCATGAAAGAGGATGTGATTTAGTTTGTGTAGGTAAGTGTTTACCTATGAGATATTTGACTCGTGTAGTGTGCTTAATCCTAGTGACTCACAGAGTTCAGGTGACAGTGCTCGTTTCGATGGTTGAAGGATGAGAGTGAGGTCGTGCAAGTAGTGATATGGGTTTAAGTTTGTGGTAGTTAGTGGCCGTAAGAGCATAAGCAATTTTGGGGTAATACGTAAAACCCTTGTGAACAATGTCTGCACTTGGCAACATATGTCTGGATTGGAGGAATAATCCTTGATATACATTAGAGTACAATAGTGGCTTAAACCATAATACGATGAAGTTGGGTGAATCTTTGTGATGGTAAAACACTATGACGCATAATGCCATGGTTGAGAGTGTCTAGTCTTTGGGAACGTGTATGTGCCATGAGATGGTGGTCGTGGAGAGATAGTCGGTAATCAATAAGGGAGTGGTTGATTCCAGCTCTGGTGTTAATTTTCGGTAAGAATTGTTTTAGATTGATCAAGCCCGATATAAGTACAATCCGATGAATATGGATAATTCTCATAATTGTGAAATATTAGTGTTTGGAAGTTAAGCCTGATGGTAACAGAGGTTTGTTAATATCCTTGAGTCGTATTGTATTGGAAGAACGACTTGGATCACAGAATTAAGAAAGATGCAATCTGGATCGAGCGATTAAAGGAAGGTTTTTTTAACTTGTCAGGGTAGCCAGTAGTTTAAGGTTGTCACTGGGACCAGCTGTAAACTCAGAGGTCTTGCCTTCGACACCTGTTGGAAGTGCCCTGGATTAATCGATACATGTGATTGGCGGGTGATTACAGGTATCCAGAGGTTTTACACCTTAGGGGTGGCTCCAAATGGCCCTACCTTGAGGTGGTTTCTCCGTCATAAAGACTTAAGACAAATTTCGGGGACGAAATTCCCAAAATGGAGAATGTTATAAGGAACCGGTAACTATTTATTTTATTTTTCATATTTTCGGTAAGAGAAGAGACCAAAATAAATTTAGGCGTAAGGGCTATAAAATTTTTGTTCGTTAAAGGTTGAATTAGTAATATGTGAAAGTGAAATTGAAATACATGGTGATGAATAGTGTTGTTGGTTTTGTTAATGGATAATTCAAAATATTTAAATGTGAGCAAAGTTGGAGGTTTAAGTTGAATTTTAAAGAAATTCGTAAAAAATTCTGCTTTAGGGGTCACCGCTCGAGCGATGGTGGTCCGTTCAAGCAAACTATCGGGAAAGGTTTGGAACAATCTCGAGCCATCGAGATATTTTGCGGGTTTATATATATATATATACACCTAAGCCCCTTAGGCAAGGCCCATGTGAGACCTATGGGGAGAGACTATTCTCTTGTTCTTCTCTATCTCTTTCTTTATATTTTCTCTCTCCTTGTGAGAGATTGGCCTCACCACTCACAAAACCCTAACCTCCCTTCCCTAATCTTACAAATTGAGGCTGGATTGAGAGCAACTGAGGATGAAAATCAAGCTTTGGAGCAAGAAAGTGGGAGATGGAGCATCAAGGAAGTAAGAACACCAAATCTCCAAACCCTAGGTGGGAAGATTGGAAGGAATTTCAAGCTTTTGAACAAATCCAAGGTAGGATCTAGATTTTCTCATATGTTTGTTAAGATTTGGAAATCAAGATTTGAAATATGTTTGATGATTATTTAAGAGTATTGAGGTTAGAAAAACAAAATAGGAGAAAATCTGGGATTTTCTCAGGTGCCAGTACGTTGGAGTGGAGCCCTGTCTACTCGAGCGGTCAACTGGCAGAGAGTTAGGCATACGAGCGCCCGATGTCCGCTCGAGCAGGCTAGTAACGCATGGCCAATTTATTTTGATCATATCTCCCTCATTCGAACTTCGAATGGGGTCGTTTTTGTACTCAAACTGAAGTCTCGAAAGTCTTCTTTCCAATGAGACTACTCTCAAAATAAAAATATTTTTGTAGAAAAAGTTATGATTAAAATGGTGAGAGTAGTCTCATTGGTGAGAGTATTCCAAATTTTCTTAACCGTTTTCACCTGTTTTGGCCAAATTTCTTGAAAAAGGTTATTATCATCAATATTAGACCTTTTTCATCAAATTTCTTGTCCATTGGGCTATAGATATACCTATTTCAATATTCTTAGGTTGGGATGCATGTATTGTATTGATTGGTTGGGCTTTGCGATAAAGTGGGTTTTCAACATATAATTAAGGTTTTTTTGAGAACAAAATAGGTATCTAATGGTTGTGGTATGACATAATCATTGCAAGCATTCTGAAGAGAACTTGAGTTTCTAACTTACGTATATATATATATATATATATATATATATATATATATATGTATGTATAATGGGTGCATTCCATTTTGTTCCAAATCATATGGTCAAGCGTGAGTTAATTATGCTTGGGCACTTGGCGAAAGTGATAAATGAAATGTGATTTACGAGAAATTGTGTGTTGAAATTTATGATTGCATTTGAATTGAAAAGAAAGGATTGATTACTAAAGTAGAACTTAATTGGAAATGAAATGAGAAGTTTGAAATGTGAAATTTGAAAAGATGTACTATGTGAAAATATTTAGGGAGAGGAACCAGTTGTAGGTTGGACTCCCGGATTGTGAAAATAAAGTTTTTGAATGTCTAATGAACCGTATGGATTGATGTGGATTAAGTTGGGCTAGCGGCTCCACGGTGAAAGACCAAAAACTTGCACAAGATGGGGACCACATGCTCACGGGTTAGCCTCCGAAATGTGGTGTTGTGTCGTGGTGAATTATAGAGCTATCTATTACCCAATGGCTTCGCGTAACCTATTAGAAATTAATAGGGAGGGATTTCTATAAATTGCACCAAACACCGGTTCATTAGATGTGATACGATTTTGTGATAAACTGGATAATGAGATAATAATATGGATGATGAGAAAGAAATGAGTGCTTTGAAAAATAAAGGCTCTATGAAAATAAATGAATGGGATAAATTTGTGTGTGTGGGTGTGTGTGTGTGCGTGAGAACGGATAACAAATGGGTGAAACTTGTAGTTTTTATCTCGGTTGCACCCATCACACCTCACAAATCATGCATTACATTTAAGTAAATTTTTATCCTACGAGTTTTGGCCCATGTATATTTACCAAACCATTTTAGGTTTCGAGGACCAGGGGCGTTACCAAGGCACAAGTTGCATTGTGGGAAAAGCTAGAAGTTAAAAGAAAAATCTAGCGTTTCTTTGTATTTGGCATTATGTTTGTATATGATCCTAAGTGGATGATTGTAATGGTAATGCTATCATAAAGGAACCATTGAAAAACCAAAACATTTGTTTGTAATTTTATATGTATGAGAATGTAGTAGCTCAAAGAAAACCTACAGTTTCAAATGAGTCCTAAGTTCGGACCTGTAATGAAACGAGAGTTTTAATTCAATGATTTAGGTTTGGAAATGAAAAGTTGAAGTATAATTGTGAAGATAGTTGAAAACTTTTGATACGGGTCGATTTGGGGTTGGTTCACAAGTCCCTGGGGTTCAGGATGTGACGAAATCTAGGGCTCTTCCTCCTCAGTTGGGATGGCTTGCTCGTATATTTCTTCTTCACCTGGCATTGTAAATGTCGTGAGCTACATGCTCAAAGGAACAACTATAACCTTATTGACCTACCCATAACACGCTAATAACAACACTATACATACAAGAGAAAAACCATTACATACACTAACCAATGCAAGGGGTTCAACCTAAACTCTCTATGTTCTTTTTGTTCAAGCTACCAAAATTTTAACGTTTTAAAAGAAATAGTTTTTCCTCGGGTCTCGCCAGAGAACCCATTCCCATAATCATTGCCACGTTTCCACAATAAGCCTCACCACTATAGTACCATTACATTCCTATACACTCAAGTTCCCATACACCTTGTCCCTGCCACATTATCCTTCCCATCCAGTACTATGTGTACTCAACTAAGTGCCATGATGCGCGGTTTACCGTTGTCACTCTCCCTGTCCCATACTACATGTACGCGGCTAAGTGCTGTGAGACGGATCGAGACAAGGCACAAATCAAGACATAGTATGGCTCAAGATGTCAATGGACCCATCTTTATCACCATAACATAATATACAACCCTTCCCATGTCAAAACCCATGTTTGTTTTGAAGGATAATATTCGTTCATAGTAGATTGTATGGTTCCCTACACGTGTACTAGGTCCACTAATCATGCTTTCAACACGTGGTGCTAACTACTCTTCAACATTATTTACATACGATAAAAATATTAACAAGTCTCATTCATGGCAAGATAAAAATATAACACAACTAATCACACACTTAGACATCATCATTCAACTTCACTAAAAATTCAACATCTTAGGTTCTGTTCGTAAAATATATTAGAAATACTAAATGTCATTTGTTTGCTACAAAATTTTACAAAGTGATGGATATACATGTTAGGAACATTTTTCATGAAGAAAGCTAAACCAAGAGTTACTTCTAAATAAGGGAAAATATTTATTGAATAGAAGAGGTCAAAAAACGATGTTGTTTGGTAAAAATAAGTTTTAGGAAAAATCGTCTAGTCAAATCACTCCAAATAAATTTTAAATGAAAGATTAGGGACATAAAGTTTGGCCTCAGGGGAGTTTTCTAGAATTTTCTAAAATTTGGCAAAGTGAGCTATTTTTATACTGCTTTGGCGTAAAAGCGTACAAATTATGTTTGAGGCACTTAAGCATCATTATGGGCTCTAGCAAAAATCACACATGCTAAAAATAACTTCATGAAGCTCCAGTAAAAATAGATTTGAAAAAAGACTATTTGGCTCACTGAAAAAATTACGGTAAAATGGGAAGGTTGGCTTTTTCTTAGTTTTTCTTCGGTAATCTTGTCCCTACTTTTATTTAACTTATATTATGGGTTCGTGTATGTTATTTAAGCTCTAAAACTAGTGTACTCCATAAGTGTATTTATTCACATATCATGTTTGTTTCACTCAAACAAAAGAAAACAAAACACAAAGCGTTATTCCAACGAAAACAACTAAGCAATCTTCTATTCGATTCTTTTTCAACCTTCTTGTTTCTAATCTTTGTTCTAACTTATTCGATCATATTATTTTTTGTAGAGAGGGGTTAGAAGAGAAGGTTAGGATGAGTTTTAGAAGTTCCTATCTGGAAATCTTCATTAAAGGAAGTTAGGACTTAAGGACTTAAGCTTTAGCTCCAAAATTTTTTCCTTCTTCTTCCATCTTCTTCTTTCTTTCTTCTTCTTCTACTTCTTCTCCTTCTCACTTTCCTTCTTTGGACACTCTTTCTCTAGGAATTTCCCTCCTTGCCTAAATATTGTGAGTGGAGAGGGGTGGAATGGCCTTTCTTTTATTTTATTTTTGGTAATTAATTGTAACATAAAAGAAAGAAAAAATGTACATGTTTCCAAGGGATATACCTCAGGTGATTACATCGAGTAACATTTAGGAGGAAACCTCTTACCAAAAGGACACAAAAGGTAACCAAACCTAACAAACATAAATAAGACACTCTTTACCCCCGTTTAACAGCGGGGGAAAACTATCTAATAAAGCATATTCCATGCACAACCCGTATGGATAGGAAGAAAAAAACCAACATACAAGAGGATCAAAAACCAAACCAACAAGAAGGACTGGTTGTCCAACACACAAAACACAAAATCTTGCTGAAGCTCGGCTCCTAGAAAAGCTTTAAACCTCAGACAGAAAGACCTACTCTCCTCAGAAGTCTTGCCAAAGAACCTCTACAAAGATGACAGAATAACCAACCTCAAAAGCTTAGGAGGTCAAAGGAGGCTAGTCCTCTAACCATGGCGCTAGAAAGCAGGAGAAAGGACAGCTTCAAGAAAATCTCAACTTGGAGAAAGAGGCGAGCACTACCAACTCCGCCATCAGACCCAACTCCGCTCCCTAACCAAACTAGGAACCAACCCAGACGTAGCCCAAACAAGTGAAGAATCGAAATCTCCCCAGCCAAATAAAGACTCTGAGAATAGGACAATGAAGGATTACAACCACAAGTCAAAAAGACAACCAAAGGGGCCAACAGAGGTCTAAGAGCAAAGTACTAGAGGTAGATGGGCCCCTAGCCAATTGAAGAACACAGCAAACAGATCAGCTCTAGAGAACTCCAGCGCAAAAATGCCAAGGCAAACCACCAACTTACCCTGCGCACAGGGTCACCAAACAAAAGCAGTGGATGAGCCCCACAAGTCAGAAGAAAGCTAAGGATATAACAGCTCCAGAGAAAACCAGCTCAGAGAAACCTAGGAATGGCCTTGCTTTTAAAGGCTCATAGAAAGACTTAATGTGTAATTAAATTAGGATAGGTTAGGGACCTAAAGTGTAATTATAGATTAGTAGGTTGTTGTGTTGTCAAATAGTGAATGATGAAGAGTTAGGAAGCTTTTAGTTGAATAAAACTCTTTTAGTTAAAAAGAAGAAGAAAAGTGTTTAAAATATCCATAAAGATATTTTGGCACATAAAAGAAAACTAATGTATAAAATTGACTTAATTTTCTAGGATCAGAATTTTGGCTTAAAAGATTATTTGTGGAATTTAAAAATATTAAACCTGTACAAAACTATTAAATTTATGTAGAAAATTCTTCAAATAGTACAAGTCTTGCTTGGTTCCAAGACAAATCTCCAAAATCTATCAAAAGTACAATTTTTATACTTTTTGGGGCACACCAGCCAAGGTCGCGAGCCACTAGACTATTTCTCCTTTATTTAATTACTAATTTTTGTATTTAATAGTTCGTAGATTAAAATTTTAGGCCAAAAGAATTAAATTTGGGCTTTTCTTTTATTTTTGGGTTGGTCTTGATCCATGGGCTTTCTTTTTATTTTTTATAAGCTTAATTAAATAATTGGACTTTTAATTAAAGTTGGGTCATAATCTTTTCGTGGGCCATTCTTTTAGTTTTTGGGCCTTGTTGGAGTTTTGGGTTTCATTGGAATTTTGGTCCTTAATTCTTGTTTGGCCTAAGGTTGAACATTCTCTCGGTTATCTATAGGCCTTAAGTGACCTATTGGGCTAATTTGTAATTAATCTTGGGCTTACTTGAATTTTGGGTTCAATCTCTAAGATCTCATAATGGTTTGTCTTGAATTAAGGTTTCCGACATACGCGTGATTTTGAGAATTACTATTTAGGGTTTCACGAGTTTTCTGTTCGTGTTGAGAATTTACATTTAGGGTTTTCGACTTATGTTTGAAAATACGAGCCCTTACAAGCACTTAAGACTTATTTGACCAAGCTCCTCGTAGCGGCCCTTCCACACTCTTCTAATTTTGATTTTGATTTTTTGGTTTTTTTTTTATTTTGTTTATCACCTCATGTCAACCCCACATCTTATAGGCCCTTCGGGTATAAATTTTATGTATTGTCATATTCATAATAACATTTAGAATTTTTCTATTCTTGTGCAGTCCATATACGTTTTTGCATTCTTCGCTATTATTGCTTTTATATTAGTTGGATGTTTTGAGATAGTTGTTTCAAGATGCACATTATCTGAATGGCAACAATTTCTCACAATGTAACATTTCTATCCTTTCAATTTTTTCTTTTATTCGTCTGTCTTCATCCAATGAGGACAGTGGACCGTTCAAGTTGGGAGATAGGTTCTTCACTTTTATATTTGTAATAAAAAACAATTTGGTATTTTGAAAATTTTAAAAATATGAACTGTGAATTTATGTACCCTCGACAAGTTAAATGCATAATTTTCAAGGTTGTTAAATTGTTCACGAAAAGAAGAACGTGGACTGGTACACTCATATTTTATGCACTCCACAACTGCTTAATTGATTTTCATGTAAATGAATGTTGGTAGTGAGAATAACTTCAAAAACTAAAGGGTAGAGACTTAACCCTTAACGAGATTTTATGACTGTCTTTCTTTTCTTAGGAAACTTTCTACATTTACTCGAAGATATTTTGTTTACATCATTCATTTCTTATTGAATAATCTCGATATCTATTCATTTTCACTGAAAGTTGAGAATAATCAGTGAGGGCGGACAAAAGCTGTGGGCCTAAAGGCCCAGCCCAATTAATATGGACCATAGCCCTAAAAAGGAGGCCAGCCCATTGCTTCAGTACCCAAAGAAGCCTAGATCACCAGTTGTTCGGGCCATAGGAGTTCGGCCCACCTTAGATCAAGTAAAGCCCATGTCGGCCCCTTAAAATGGAAGATAAGTTCCCATCCTTTATACGATTTGATCGGATATGTAGGATGGAAACAAATCAGAACCAGATCTATAGGATAGGAAACAATCTTTAGAGAATCAAGAGGTAGAATCCTAAGATGATCCAGCCTCATGAGGCTTCAACCCCTATATAAAGGAAGGCACTCTCACAACCACAAGTACGCAACTCTTGATCCATCTCTTGCCTAGAAACCTCCCTGAGAGATATCTAACTTGAGCGTTGGAGTACCACCCGATCCAACCAGGCCAGAGGACACTAACAGTGTTCTCTACCTTGTAGAAGTTCAGCAGCAGAGCAAGGAGCTTTCAGTGAGTTCGGCAGCGAGGAGATTGGCCCATATTCCGTTTGAGGTCATCAGTATTGGGCCAATTTACTTGGTCCTGATTGTGCCGAACAAGCCACCACTTCGTCACGCGCACAATTTGGTGCCGTCTGTGGGAACGATGATCTCGAACCAACGGAATCATGAGCCAGACTCCAACTGGGTTTGCTGGAAGCCGTACCAGGGGCAAGGAGACATCCCCCAAAGATCCATACCAGTTGTTCCATAAAGGCCAAGGGCCCCCAGGATCCCTCTAGAAGTTCGAAGGCGAATAGATAACGCCTCACACAATGGGAGACAACTGCACTATTCCACCACCAGTTCCAGAGGAGAAAGACCTTCTCCCCTATCTTCTGGAGACAAAGAAAGATTGGAAGAAAGATTGGTCAGACGAGATAGGATCATCAACAACCTGGAAGAGAGAATGGAGCAACGTGACAGGGAGATTGATGAACTTCGATAATTGATCCAACAGCAGGATGCTTGTAGGGAACCGCATGTAAGGTGAAGAGAAAGTCCCGAGCAAGAGGAAACCGAACAAAGCCCAGAGTCCTACAGTCTGAGTCACTCCCAGATAAGGAGGCGTAAAGAGCCTGAGGTAAGCCTGAGAAGCTCCAGGCGAGCTGACACTATTAAAACAGAATCAATTCAGCCAAGCCATGAAAGGGTGGCTTGGGCCGAACTGAACCCCAACCAAGACCTACGACTGTGGTTGGAAAGAAGGATGGATTCCAAGATGTAGCATGATGGTGGCCGAACAGCCCAAGAAGTGGCAAGGAGAGCCCTTGAACAGATCTCGGTATCACCACTAGTCGAAGTCATTGAAAATGCTGATCCACCTCCCAAGTTTGCCCTGCCGAAGTTTGTGATGTACGATGGGAAGACAGATCTAGTGAGCCATATTCGGCAATACAGACAGGCGATGGCACTCTGGAGTGGGAACGATGCACTCCTTTGCCGCATGTTCCCATCCAGTTTGAGAGATACGGCCCTCAGTTGGTTCCACAAGTTGCCACCACGTTCCATAGCAGATTGTCAACAACTGGCTGAATCCTTTACTGCTCAGTTCATAACCAACAACAAGCAGCCAAGGAGTTTTGACACGCTTCTCTCCCTAAGAAAGAACGATGGGGAGACAATTCGGGAGTATTCTTGGTGATACTGGGAGGCTTACAACGAGATTGAAGACTGCAGTGAGCAACTTGCAATAGCATCTTTTAAGATTGGGCTACCTCCCCAAAGTTGTTTGAGACAGTCCCTAACCAAAAAGGTCGTCACCACAATGTCCGAATTGATGGTAAAAATAGAGCAGCATGCAAAGGTGGAGGAAGACATGAGCCTGGCCGAACAAAGTGTGGCCTTAGTTAAGAAGCCTGAGAAGAAGGATAGAGGCCGAAAGGACCAGAGGTCCGGGAAGAAATCCCAAGAGAAGGAGTAAGTGGCTTACTAGGCCTTGCAAACAGTATTCATAGAACCCCTGCATAAGTTCTTGGACCAAATCAAGGACAAGCCATATTTTCAGTGGCCTCCGAAGCTGATGGGAGATCCGAACATACGTGATCAGAAGAGGAAGTGCCACTATCACCAAGATCGTGGCCATCTGACTGGAGAATGCAGAACTTTCAAAAAGCACTTGGAAGATTTGGCGCAAGTAGGGCACCTGCTTAAATTCATAGATGCCGAAAGGACTGCTCGGGAAGGGAGAAACCGTGATTAGGATCAGAGGCCTGAACAAGGTGTTGCTCCGCTTCGTGTGGTGAAGATGATTCATGGAACTATTGAGCCGATCACCCGATCAGTTGTTCGGCACCATGCCAGAACCCTTGCACATGCTATGAAGGTGGATGAGGGCAAGCGTCGAAGAACAGAAGAAGATCCCAGCCAAAGCCAGAACAAGGGAATAAGCTTCTTAGAGGAAGATCTCGAAGGAGTACACCGACCTCACAATGATGCCCTGGTGCTAACATTGCGCATTTCCAACTATGATGTAATGTGGGTATTAGTAAACCAAGGGAGTTCAGTGGACATCATGTACTATAGCCTGTTCCAGAAGCTGGGGCTGAAAGATTCAGCGCTCAAAAGATGCATAACACCCCTGATTGGCATAGGCACAGACCAAGTATGGCCAGTTAAAAGGATTACTGTACCGGTCAAAGCAGGGCCTGCAACAGTAAACACTGAATTCCTTGTTGTTAATCAACCTTCAACCTATAATGCTATTGTAAGAAGGACATGGATCCATAGCTTGGGAGCAGTACCCTTAACCTACCACTAGTCCCTGAAGTTCTAGATGGGAAGAGAAGTAGTTGAAATCAAAGGAGATCAACATACAGCGAGACAGTGTTTCCTAGCAACAATGAAGACCTAAGAACAGTATCTGGAGGTGAAGACTATTGAAGGAGATGGAGGGCCAACAATCTATGATTATAGCTGAACAGCCGACGAGAAGGTGGTGGAGGATTTAAAGAAAGTTATTATCACCCTAGAGGACCCAGATCGATTCTTTTTGCTCGGGACAAGCATGGTCGAACAAAAAGAGGCCGACCTGAAAGAATTTTTAAAGGAAAACAGAGAAGTATTTGCTTGGACGCCATATGAGATGCCAGGAATAGACCCCGAAGTGATCAGTCACCGGTTGAATGTGGACCCCCAAAAGAAGTCGGTATTACAGAAGCCTAGGAAGGCAGCGCCACATCATGCAGAGGCAGTGGCAGAAGAGGTTCAGAGACTAAAAGAGGCAAGGGCCATCAAAGAAGTCCACTACCCGACCTGGTTGGCAAACACCATCGTGGTCAAAAAGAAGGATGGGAAGTGGCGAGTCTGCGTTGACTTCACTGATCTCAACAAAGCCTGCCCCAAATAGACTAACTTGTCCATTCAACAGCTAGACATGAAAGGATGAGTTTTTTGGACCCATACAGAGCATACCACCAGATAACCATGCATCCCCCGGACATGGAGAAGACAGCGTTCATTACTCCTCGAGGAATCTACTGCTACAAGGTAATGCCATTTGGACTAAAAAACGCTGGTGCTATGTATCAAAGGCTTGCAACGAAGATGTTCGGCGACTTAATTGGCAAAACCATGGAGGTCCACATAGACGATATGGTCGTAAAGACTAAGCGCCCGAACAGCCATCTAGAAGACCCGAGGGAGACCTTCAGAATCCTCAAAGCTTATAAGTTAAGGCTTAATGCCTCTAAACGTGCATTTGGGGTCAGTTCAGGGAAATTCCTAGGCTTCTTAGTAACCCACAGAGGGATAGAGGTAAACCCCAAATAGATTTTGGCCATTCAAAATCTAAGAAGCCCACAGAACCTTAAAGAGGTCTAGACGTTAACAGGGATGGCTGCAGCACTCAACCAGTTCATTAGCCGAGCTTTCGATCGGTGCTATCTGTTCTTCAAAGCAATGAAGAGGACTAGCCAGTTCAAGTGGGATAAAAAAAGTGAGGAGGCCCTTGCCAAGCTAAAACAGTAACTTTCCTCCTCACCACTCCTAACAGTGCCGAACAGAGGTGAGACCCTATTCTTGTACCTTGTGGTATCTAGCCGAGCTGTCAGTGCGGTCCTCCTGAGGATAGAAGATAAAGTCCAAAAGCCAATCTACTACGTGAGCAAAGTTCTCCTTGACCCAGAGACGAGGTATCTTCCATTAGAGAAGCTGGCACTGGCCCTGGTTGTTGCATCTCACAAGCTCATCGACTATTTTAGAGCACATCCGATCAAGGTAATCACCGAACACCCTCTTCAAGCATTACTTCGCGAAGCTGACTTTTCAAGAAGAATTGCAAAATAGGTTGTGGAGCTTGGGGAGCATGACATTACTTTCAGCCCAAGGACGGCCATAAAAGGCCAAGTATTGACCGACTTCTTCGCCGAGTTCAGCCAGGAGAACTGTTCGGATGGTACTGGGGGGAAAATCATCGAGCAAACTGCCCAAGACAACAGCTATTCCAATGATACTTAGAGACTGTACGTGGATGGCTCGTCATGCCACAAAGGAGCCGAAGCTGGGATTGTGCTATACAGCCTAGAAGGAACTCTCATCGAGAAAGCTGTTCGGCTTGACTTCCAAGCCACAAACAATGAAGCCGAATATGAAGCCCTTCTAGTTGGACTTCGGGACGTCATTGAACTCAAAGCCAAAAAAGTTAAAGTATTTTGTGATTCACAGTTAGTGGTAAATCAATTCAAGGGAGAATACCTAGCTAGAGATGACAGAATGCAAGTGTACGTTCAGTTAGCACAGCAACTGGCCAAAGACATCCCAAGTTTTGAGATCACCCAGCTCTCATCCAGAGAAAATAGCCATGCCGATTCTCTGGCTTTCCTGGCATCAACTGTTAGTTCTGAGGAAAAAAGGGTGATTTCGATAGAAGTCCTCCAACGACCGAGCATTGTCAACCACGAAGAGAAGCTATTTTACTGCTCGAAACTGGGTCCAAGTTGGATGGATCCCATAAAAGACAACTTGGTGAAAGACATGCTCCCAGACAATCAAAGGGACACTCGGATGGTAAGAAAGAAGTCAGTGAGGTTCTGGGTCTCCAGTTCGGGGGATCTGTACAAGAAGTTCTTCATCGGGCCCTACCTCTTCTGTGTGCACCCGAACAAAGTTCAAGACCTCTTGTTCGAAATACATGAAGGGATTTGTGGCAGCCATACTGGAGGGCCGTCGTTAGCTCACTGAGCAATTTCTCAGGGCTACTAGTGGCCCTACATGCAAAGGGACACATAGTAGTATGTCTAGAAGTGTGAAAAGTGCCAGAGGTTCTGCCCTAACATACACATCCCAGCCGAAGATCTTTTTCCTCTCACCAACCCATGGCCCTTCGCTCAATGGGGTTATAACATTGTAGGTCCCTTCCCAAGGGCCACTGGCAATAAGAAATACCTCTTTGTTGCCACAGACTACTTCACTAAATTGGTGGAGGCCGAGCCCTTGGCCAATATCAGGGATGTCGATGTAAAGAGGTTCACATGGAAGAGCATCATTACTCGGTTCGGCATCTCCCGGCAATCATCTTTGACAATGGAACCCAATTCGATAGCTCATTATTCAAGAATTTTTGCTCGAGGCTAGGGATCAAGAATTACTTCTCTACCTCAACATACCCACAGAGTAATAGGCAGGCTGAAGCCACCAACAAGACCATCATCGACGGGCTAAAGAAGAGGTTAGATGCTGCTAAAGGGAGATGGGTCGAAGAACTTTCCTCAGTTCTATGGACTTACTGAACTACTCCAAGGAGATCTATAGGTGAAATCCCCTTTACCCTAGTCAATGGGGTAGAGGCAGTCATACCAATAGAAGTCGGATTGCCTACAATTAGAATAGATATCAGTGCTGAAGCAAATATGAGGACTCTAGCTTTGGACCTAGATTTAGCTGAAGAGAGGAGAGCTATAGCCACCATTAAATTGGCAGCCTACCAGCAAACTTTGGCCAGAAGATACAACAAGAGGGTGAAGCACCGTGAGTTCGGAGTGGGAGACTTGATCTTAAGGAAGGTACTTGGTCATATGAAAGACCCTGGTTAGGGAAAGTTGGGTACGAACTGGGAAGGCCCGTACAGAGTAACTTCCAAGGCTGGCACTGGAGCATACCACCTTGAAGACATAAATGCAAAAGCAGACCCTAGGCCGTGAAATGCAAACAATCTCTGCAAGTTTTACTTTTAATCTTCTAGTTTCTTGTAATTTGTCATTATTTACAATAAAATGCCGCTGTTCGGCATGAATTTTTTCCTTCACTTTTAGAAGTTTTTATCACTTGATCTTTCTGACAAAAACTTGGGGGGCACACCTTGAGCACGGTAAATGTCTTCAACAGCCGAAGTTCAAAATTTATCCGAACTCATCAAAGCCCTCAGTATGGATGTTGATCCCATACTTAGGAAGATTAAGCCTAAAAAGGCTAAGTTCAATGTTTATCCGAACTAATATTGCCCTTAGTATGGATGATAATTCCATACTTAGGATGTTTAAGCCTAAAAAAGGCTAAGTTCGAAGTTTATCCGAACTCATCTAGCCCTCAGTATGGATGTTGATCCCATACTTAGGATATTTAAGCCTAAAAGGCTAAGTTTGAAGATTATTTGAACTAATATAGCCCTTAGTATGGATGGTAATCCCATACTTAGGATGTTTAAGCCTAAAACGGCTAAGTTCGAAGTTTATCCGAACTCATCTAACCCTCAGTATGGATGTTGATCCCATACTTAGGATATTTAAGCTTAAAAGGCTAAATTTGAAGATTATTCGAACTAATATATCCCTTAGTATGGATGGTAATCCCATACTTAGGATGTTGAAACCTCAAAAAACTAAGTTCAGTGTTTATCCGGACTGGTTTATCCCTTAGTGTGGATGATGATCCCACACTTAGAATAATTAAGCTTACAAAGCTAAGTTTGGAAGTATGTCCGAACTATGTGGGCTCTCAGTATGGAAGTTCATCAGAGGCAATGCAAGTACGAAAATCGAGACAAAATAAAAAAAAGTTCTTTTCATTGATGGAAGAGGGGCTAAGACCCTTGAAGCTACAAGAACAGGCCCCGAAGGGCAGAACAGAGATAACTTCAAAAATAAAGAAACAAAACCCTTAAGGGGCAGCAAGGGAGTCTTCAGTCGTTTTGACGGGAGTCCCCACTTCCTCGGCAGTAGTAGGAGCAGCCACAACCACCTCACCTTGGCCTAGCCCCACGGCGGCATCTTCAGCCTCCCCAGCTGCTTCTTCTTATACTTCCACTTGTTTGCTAGGCAAGGGGACCTTGGTGTATAGGGGCAAGGTGGATTCAACCCTAGCATCTTAAAGAGCCGCCTCCCATGGAACAGCAAAAATAATGTCCTGAAGTTTGGGGATATGCCCCTTGTAATTCTCCGTCGCCTTAGCAACTCCCTCAGCATATGCCTTCACCTTGATAAGAGCCAGTTCAGCCTCAGTTTTGCCGAGCTGGGCTTGGGAGGCCAAGAGCTGGTCCTCCTTTTCCTTCAGCTAGCCCCTCAAGGCAGCCTCCATGATCTCCAGTTCGGAGACCCTAGCCATTGCAGCGTCAGCAACCTTGGTCTTCTCCCGTAGGTTGGCCTCTAATTTGCTCATCTGTTTGAGGTAGATGAAGTTGGCTTGGCAGAGCTTTGTGAGCTCACCTTCCTGTGCCTCGATGCGCTCCACCATCGCCACCATGCGCTGCAGGCTCTAGGGGAAGATACACCAAGCAAGATTAGTCAAAACAAAGACAAAGCCGAATAGAAATGAACAGGCCAAAAGTATAGTACTTTGATGGAGTGGAGAATAGTAGACTTCTCCAGTTTCTCATGGGGGAGCTTCCTAACCTCCTCTATGTTAGCCGGGAGAAGGAGGGCTTTACTCAGCCCATAAGAAGTGTCCGATGAGGCGGCCTTATCCTCGATGTTGATGGGACGGTCTCCCCTAGTCAGCCTGGGGGTCCAGGGCTCCGGTCCTTCTTCGGCCACGGCCACCCTCTTTCGTTTATCCCTTCCCCCTTCCTTCTCCCCTTCCTTCTCTTTTCCCTTATCCTTTTCGGACACTTCAGCGCCTTTTTTCAGCCTCTTTGGGGCTTGGGGCGGAGCCTCTTGATCGGGTGCGGCCATAGATAGCTCGGTAGCTAGGTCAGTGGCCTTGGACCTAGTAGTGGAAGCCACTGAGACCTTCTTCGGACCCCCTAGGGTGAGGAAATTTGAGAGATCGGCAGTTGGGGCCTTTCTTTTGGCCATCTCCTCAACTCGGGCACGATCTAAAGAAGTAACTGATGAAGAAGAAGAAGAAGAAGAAATGGAAATAGTGTACCCTAGCGATGAGGGACCAGGCTCGGCCACAACAAATGAGGGCTGGGCGACGGTAACTTGTCTCTCTGCCCTAGTGAATGACAGGACTATCGCCTCTGGGGCGTCGACCGGCGCGAAAGCTTCGGCAACCACCCGAACACCGGATGTATTGGGTCTAATGAAGCTTTGGTATGTCGGGATGTATTTGAGCAGGATATGGGCAGCCCTTCTGAGGCCTTTCTGCTCGGGAAGACCCTTATATGACTAGAATTTCCTCAGGTCTTCTATATGAACTCCGGGCAGAGGTCCACGAGCTTGGTTGTTCGCAACTTCACCTACACCGAACAGAAAGAAACTGTTAGAAGTGAGATATGTAGAGTAATAAGAACCCAGCAGAGCATATTAACAAACAAGTGGTGGGGGCACCTACCGGGTCCTAGTCCGTCCTTTCAAGGAATGGTGAAGATATCTTGCTCTTCCCTGGGACCGAACTCGAAGTTTCCCGTGATGTATAGGAAATCATCATCAACGTCTTTACCAGAGTCTAGTAACTCGATGACAAGCTTTTCGGATACCCTTTTCGCTTTAAGGTAGTACGAACCAGAGGAGTGCTTCACTATGTTGTAACAGTAAACTATATCCCAGATACCGAGGTTGGTATCCAAGATACGGTTCAACTCTACAACTCCCATGACTACTCTAAAAATATTGGATGAGACTTACATGGGGCTTACCTGGTAATTCCAGAGAACTCGACGAAGAAGAGGATGAATCGAGAACCGAACTCCTCCTTTCACTATGGCTACAAGTGGAAGGGGGAGCTTTTTCCAATTCCCTTCTCGTGAATCACCGAGATTAGCCAGGGTGACGCCAACATCGTCTGGAATGTGGTAACGACGCTGAAACTCGTGCATTGCCGCCGGCATCGATACCAGTTTTCTCAGTTTGCCCATTTTTTGGAAAAGGCAAAAAACAAAAAAGAGGGAGAGAAAGAAAACATGAAGCAAAGACAAACTAGCCTCAAAGAGATAAAAAGAGCAGCGAAAAGGAAAAAAGGTGCTTACAAGTTTCTGGAAATGATTGTTAATCACCAGCTTCTGGGAAAATGCCTCGTCGGAGAAGAAGAATGCCCACGCCATAAATCGCAGAGAGGGAATTATGGGGGAGAGTTCGAAAATGGTAAAAAGAAGAAAATGGAGTCTGAAGGGGTTTTTATACCCACGAGATTTGAAAAGACATGCATTAAATGCGCCGTACGGAGTTATTACGCGCGTCGTCCCCTGGAACGACCCGTGTCTCTTCGACGACCCAATCATAACACGCCACGTCAGCAAAACAAGGCTCGAGGCCAGCCGTCATTAGTTATGAGAGGAGCCCAAGGGGTCTGGGTAGCCTAACCATCGCCCGAAGAACCGAACAAATCCTTCCAGACAACAGGGGCACCCTTAGGGACTCCAACACCCTTCACGTATCCCGAGTAGTGCAGCCGAACATACACCATACCGAGGACTGGTCACCGAACGAAGACTTAAGCTCTGGATCCTTATCAGGCAGATCGGCCGAGCAAGAACCAAAGCTGGGGGCAGTTAAGGGCAGACAAAAGCTATGGGCCTAAAAGCCCAGCCTAATTAAAATGAAACTATAGCCCCGAAAAGGAGGCTAGCCCATTGCTTCAGTACCCAAAGAAGCCCGGATCACCAGTTGTTTGGGCCATAAGAGTTCGGCCCACCTCATACCAAGTGAAGCCCATGTTGGCCCCTTAAAAGGGAAGATAAGTTCCCATCCTTGATACGATTTGATCAGATATGTAGGATGGAAACAAATCAGAACCTTACCTACAGGATAGGAAACAATCTTTAAAGAATCAAGAGGCAGAATCCTAAGAGGATCCAGCCTCATGAGGCTTCAACCCCTATATAAAGGAAGGCACTCTCACAATCACAGGTATGCAACTCTTAACCCAGCTCTTGCCTAAAAAATTTCCTGAGAGATATCTAATTTGAGCGTCGGAGTGCCTCCCGGTTTAACCAGGCCGAAGGGCAGTGACGTTGTTCTCTGCCTTGTAGGAGTTCAGCGGTGGAGTAAGGAGCTTTCAGTGAGTTTAGCAGCGAGGAGATTGGCCCATATTCCATTCGGGGTCATCAGAATTGGGCCAATTTACTTGTTCCTGATTGTGCCGAACAAGCCACCAGTTTTTCACACGCACAATCAGTATAAAGCTTTTTTTAAAATTTTCTAAGAACAAGGACTATGCAAAAGACTATCTCAAACTTAGGAAAGGATCTTAGACCATGTTTTAATATTTTTGCTTGCTCGTTTCCTTATTATTCAATTGACCCTAGATTCCCTTTTGAGCTTAATACATGTAAGCATTTTTCTTGTTTTCCTATTATATCTGAAATTTTCATGTAAACAGTTTAAGTGGTTTAGTTGAATGATGTCTTGAGTCATAAAGGGTGGAAAAAGTTTCTCTTAAAAAAAAGAGAAAAAGAGAAAAGTAAAGCCACTACTACAAAAATCGTAAAACATCTCGGTTATTAATTGAGATTAAAAGTAGAACCGAGATGTATCCGGATATGATTAAATATTTCCAAAAACAATCTCGATTTTTAACTGAAATCATATCTATTCCATCTCGATTTTTAACAGAGATGATATCTATACCATTTCGGTTTTTAACCACGAAACAATTTCAATTTTGTTTTAAAACTGTGATTGTTTCTTGTAAAAGATCTCAATTTTTTATAAAATCGTGATTGTTTCTTGCAAAAGATCTTAGTTTTTTTATAAAATCGTGATAAAAAATATTAACAATCTTGATTTTTAACAATGATTAAAAAACATAATTTCTATAAAAACAAATATTATATATAAAAATCTTTTTCACTACATGCATAACCTATATAACTTGTTTATTGTAATACAATAAGTGCATCAAAATATGATAATTAAATTCCATCAAATGCAATAACAAATTAACAAGGTTTAAATATATATTGAACTTTAAAACTCCGTATTACATAAATAATTCCATAGCATAAAATATGAAATTAAAAATAAAAAAACTCTAACTTAGTACCTAATTAGGAATCAAAACCTTCTAAAGGCTACCAAAAGACAACTAGAAATTACAAACAAAATTAAAGAAAATGATAATAACTATCCACTGAATAGTCCCTTGACCTTAATTGATCAACAATTGTTTTTTTTTTTTGCAGTACTTCAATCTCTTCGTATAAGTCTCGCCATGCACTACTGCATTTAACAAGAACAAAACAAACAATATTAATGTTCAAATATAAATATTAACCTTGCTTTCACAATACCATTATTGCATGTCACTAACAAATAAACAAAAATTCTAAAATAAATCTTGAGGCACTCATAAAGGTTAGAATAAATAGAAACTCGAAGTAAGAGATAGAGGTGGAAAAATAAGAAAAAATGCATTAAATCATCAATAAGATTCATATAAACCAAGGGTGGGCCTTCATTTCTAAATCCATTTAATACTTGCAATTCCAACCATGATAAGATTCCCTTCAAATTGCATCAACAATTGGCTACAATTGGTTACAATTGGCTTTAGTCCAGCCACTCCAGGGTGCTTTGGTCTACAATCACCTTTAGGCCAATCACTCTGCCGCGCTTGGATGGTAGAATTGGGAGTGTGTCCATCCAAATTGAACTTGTATTCTCATGCTTTCTTTCTATATTAGTTTGTGGAATATAAATATTACCTCTAAATAAAAAGGTTGTATTCGCAGTACAATGCTCCCACTTACCACAAGGTCTATAAGATATTTAATTAAAAAAAGTTGAACAAATATGTTTTGGTTAGCTTCTTGCTTGTATACAATGCATAGATACTTCTGTTCAATGACCAAGCCCTTTGTTCGTATGTATCAGGATTATGATACTGCTAGCGCAATTGGTTTAAAGTCCTATAATACTCCCATGGGTGACCTTGTAGCCCTTGAAACAAGAAGGAAAGCATGAGAATGCAGGTTTTGATGAGCCGAACTAAACCTACTCCAAATGCAAGCGTTCGATGAGCAACATCAATATTTTCTTCTCCTAATATCATTTTTATTAGTGAAAAAACCAAAAATTCCAAAATCGCCTTTCGAAAGACTTGAAAGACGCAAAAGACTTTTTCAATAGTGAACTAAATCTTTTCCCCGTTGAAAATTACTAACTTGAATTTTGTTCACAACAATGAATCAATCAAAGACTCCCAACAGAAAATTGAGCTAGAGTTGTGTGTACACATGAATCAAATAAAGTAAGGCATCTACAAAATAATGAAAAAATAAAGTTAGTCCCTTTTTCATTCTCTACCATATGCTGCAAAAGTCTCATTGCAGGCATTGTTGCCTCTGACTTGTGCTCCTGTTGATTCATCTGGGATCCCACATAGAAAACTGTCTTAGATAGCCATTGATTGTTTGGCTTAAAGTTTCACACACAAAAAAAAAATATATTGATTGACATGGAGATGGGCTTTAGGAAATAAAGCATAAACCTTTTTGTTTGTGATAAGTATGGGCAATAAGTGTAACTTAGGCAAAGAATCACCGAAAGAAAAATTATACTGACGGTAATCATAATTCCCCATAAATTCTGAAAAAGTAACTTACATGGGTATGTGCTTTTTCTCTACAAGAATTGCATTATTCAACTTTAGGTCATATCTGTTATGTCGAGATATAGAAATTTTTGTTAGAGACCATAAAATTCGATTGTAATTCATCTGAAAGAACATAACCTCACAGATTAAATAAGCTAACTTCCAACAGAAACAAAGATTAACCAAGAAATTTATTAAATGACCAAAAGTCAATATTTAGTGATGTTCTTCTTACAACAAATTGAAGTAGAATAAACAATTAAATCTTTAGATCTAGATCTGCTTCGGAAAAAAAAGATGAAGTTAAACATGATCAAAATCTACTCTAAAACGATGAAATCACAATCCAAAGAACAGACCTGAAGTAGTGGGAAATCCTCCCCCGTAAAGAATCCCAAAGAACAAACAGACAAAAGTTGCAAATAGCAACATCAAACCTGAAGTTGTGGGAAATCCTCCTTGACAAGAAACTCTACGGGAAACAAATTGTTATAACTTGACCAAACACTAAAAACCATTGAAGGAAGACTCTCTAACTGCAGCAAAATGAAAACCAATCAAAACCGTCAAAACCTCAACAACAACAAAAAAAACCTACAATCATAAACCCTAAAGACCCTAATCAGAACAACCAATCCAATCCACGGTTACAAAGATTCAAAACACAATCAAACTTTCTGGTGGATATAAAAAAATTGAAAAATCCAAATCCAAGCATAGACACACCTCACAAATCAAAACAACTAAAACAACCATAGAATCCTCCGATCGCTGGAAAGTTCTCTGGACATTATTTCTAGAGACGTCGTTGGGATCTTCAATGATAAACAAAGCACGAGAACAGTAAGATCGAGGGAAATTAAAGGTCTCGAGCTAAATCGCCAACGAATTAGAGTAAATTGAGCCCAATATGCTCAAATTGGGCATAGGTTTCTACTTAAAATGATCGTCTATAGCCCACTGCTACACGTGCTATGAAACATAAGGATGCAGAGCATGTGATGGACCAAGAAAGTTACT
Organism: Heliamphora exappendiculata; assembly: GCA_034768845.1. Classification (NCBI taxonomy): domain Eukaryota; kingdom Viridiplantae; phylum Streptophyta; class Magnoliopsida; order Ericales; family Sarraceniaceae; genus Heliamphora; species Heliamphora exappendiculata. The sequence goes on from JAOTRH010439674.1 coordinate 26,477, forward strand.
TTCGACCCATAAATATAAGAAATGAGAAATTAATTAGATATATGTTTATACGAGCAAAAATGTAAAAACAGAAGGTAATAATTACCTTACATGTAGTATCAAATCCAAAACATATTGGAACCTCCTTGGTTTTCAAGTCACAATCAATGGCTTTTGGACATCCAATAACACAGATTTTCCTTGCATTCCCTTTTCTTCAATTCCTCCTTCACAGTTTGAATCTTCAGACCCAGCGACAACCTCACCAATGCTCAAATTCGCAAACGACCTTAAACTCGTCATCAGCATCAACCAATTTGTCAAAGAAATCCTCATCTGCTTGATCCTGCACCTGCAATGGAGGATTCGAAGCCATCGACTAAACCCTCCCCATCCCACTCAATTCAATACGAAAACCCACCAAAATTCTTCGAAAGCCCACCCTCCGCAACCTAAAAGCTAGAATCAACAGCTCGTAATGCCACCAAAAATCAAGATCCAACGCAGACGTCCCGACAAAACCACCGAACCCAACGAACTAACCCCAATTCCAGACAAAACGAAGCACGAAACAAACAAGATCTAAGGGTTTTCAAATCTCCCAAATTCCAAAATCATAAATTACACAATAAAAAGGGCCTAAAATGAGCAAATAATGGCTTCAATTTTATATCAGTACCTGTGAAACTTGTTGACGACGACGTCCGGTCGCGTAACAGCTTGCGGCGACGGCGGGTTGCACGACATTGGTGGCTTGCAGGGATGGCGTGATTGGTGGGTGCTGGATGAGTATTGAAACCGAGATCGAGAGAGGGGAAAAACTTAGGGGTGTAATTGAAACCTATCGAACAAAAGCTAGGGCGCTGAGAAGATGAAGTTGAGAGGGCGGTGGATTAGCCAAGGCACTGGGTGGAAAAAAATAGGGCGCGGAGTTGCTTTTACACGGAACAATCTCGGTTTTTAAAAATCGAGATCTCTCATTTTTAAAACATATATCATTTCAGTTTTAAATAGAACTGAGATGAAATTTATTTTAAATCAATCTCGGTTTGAATGTAACTGAGATCTTTCTTGTTTTTAGATTATATATCATTTCAGTTTTAACTAGAACTGAGATTAAAGTTTTTTTTTTCCCTTTTTTAATCATGCTTTAACAAAAATCGAGATCTTTTTACTTTTTAAGACTTGTTCTTTAACTATTATTGTAGTAGTGAGCAAAAAAAAATGAATAATTAAGTAAATGAAAATATATAAAAGTTTGGAGGATACAAAATCAAAAGATGACTTTGAGAATGGTGAATATGAGCAATAAATAAAGAAAATAGATGATTGAGTAATGTTTAGTAATTAAACTATTTTATGACATTATATATACTCAGTCCTATTCTAAATACACATTTTTTCTACCTAATGCAACAATAAAAAATAAAGACCTATTTAATTCTAGAAATGACATGGTTTGATGTGTAAAAATAAATGATTAAAAATGTTGAATGAAGCAAACATTATATATTCTTAATAATTGGCATTCTAACCATGATATTAAAATTCATTCTTTTAATTCAAAACCTTTTTGTCTAAAATATGTGGAATATATTTGATTTTCTTAACATAACTCTTGGTACATACCACGAGTGCACATATATATAAACTTGTTTATGAGTGTTTAATTGTGAGTGATATCAAGTGGGTATTGAAGTCAAGACATACTTTTAACAGAAGTTCGAACTTTAAATGCTTAGAAGCATAATTCCAAGATATGTAGCTAAGTTTTCACACACTCTGATTCTAGATTTATGGAAAATTGATTGTAAAAATGGTAGCGATCAAAAAAGTTGTATAAAATGCTTGTTGGGGGCAAAAAATCCACAATTTGTTTTAAATATTTCAAAATTACATGTGGGTCTGTCTAAGTCGAGTCTTATGTTAATTTTTCTTTTTTTGTTTGCTTTACTCGAGGATTAATAAAGTGTATGTTAGGGGGTGTGATTAATACGTAAAAATGCCGATCAAATTCTACAAAATATACTATGCTAAGCCTCAATTATATATCTAATAAAATATTTTGTAGTATTTTTCATATCAAACTCAGATGTGGTGAAGTGGCGGAGAAAAGAGCACAAAACGGAATAAAAAGGACAAAAAGGAACAAGAAGGGACAAGAAGAAAATTATTAGGAAAGAATCGTCCGGAGCGTTCAACAAAAAATCAACAAAAAGAATCTCATTTGGATAGATATAAGAATGTCTGAACAAAACCTAACAGAAAGAAAATCGTTCGAACGAACATATTTGTGTTCGGATAGAACGAGGCAGAAAACATTTCGTTCGAACGGACTGATTTGCATCTAGATGGATTACGCAATCATAGTTTGATTAAAACACTACAACCAAGGGGCATGCATCAGCTCCTATATGAAGGTGCATTGGATAACTTTAAACCCATTTTGATACTGATCTGGAAAGCTTTTGAAGGCAACTATGGAGGCTCAAAAAGGGACAAAAAGTCAAAGACGGAGGCCTGGGATTCTATTCTTTTTCAATTTTTCATGGATTCAAGCCACAAATAAGCGGCTAATCTTCTTCTTCCTAAGGAATGATGAACCCTTGTCGATATTCTAGTAGTAGTTTAGATTTTTATTTATTTGTAATTTAGATTCAATTCGTTGTACGATTTGAAGACGTTGACTTCTGATCAACGAGTTTGTAATTTAATTATTCACTTTTTGTTTTTATTTTTTGTGATTGTAACAACGAGATCATGCAGCTATTATTTATTCTCGCTCTTATCAAAATGTGAGATATCCTATGGTTTGATAGGAAGGGTCGTTCCATGCCAAGTTTGGATCCGAATTTATTGTCTTGATAATCCGTGTTAGTCTTATAGTCGTAACTGGATTGAGTTGAATCAATTAAATAAAAAAGAACCTAAATGAAACTACAATATTGGCTTGGGTGTATTCAAAATCTTAGAAAAAAATTCTCATCTAAGGCTCCATTTGTTTCGACGTAAAATATTTTTGTGTAAAATATATATTTTTTTTTATTGTTTGGTTGATAATACCTATGTAAAATATTTTACCTCATTGGACTCAAATTTTTCTTACAAAAAATTAACTCGTAAATTAATTTTAGAATTGCACATTCACACACTTTCACTCAATTCTTTCACCTAATTCTTCTTACCTTTTATCATTCTCATAGTATATGGGAATGTGCGAGAGAGAGAGATAATATATGAATGAGATATATATATATATATATATATATACAAAGCTAGAAACTATACATGGTGGTGATTTTTTTGATTTTCTTCATTAAAAATATTTTTCAAATGTTAATCAAATATCAAAAAATAGAGGTAAAAAGTTATTTTTATAAAATTATTTTACAGGTAAAAAATTATTTTTATAAAATTATTTTACACGGTAAAATATTTTACGTCGAAACAAACGGAGACTCGATCTAATTTGTTATTTCAATTTATTGAATTTTGTTAAAATAAAAAATCGGAGCAAATTCTTTTTGGAAAGAAAAATCATACTGGTGTTTTAATTATAAAATTGTAATTTTGTCTTTTTAATATCTAAGGATCGATACTCGAACTTAACTCTATCTACCTAATTATTGTTAATTTGAGTTTTTAAATATTAAATTTAGTACAGTACAACGAAACATATTCCCACAACCATTTCTGGATTCACTAATTTGATATTTCTTTTACACACAGTAATCAATTTTATGTCACAGAATCAAAATAGATTTGCAAAATGTTAGTCCTATCACTTCACTTAAATATGAATTCATTCGAGTGCACGGATATTGTCATTTTCACATACAACGTTTTACACGATGACACATGACATGATGTAACTTCTTAAATTGTTTTCCACCCTTGAAAAATTACATGACAACGAGTTGCATGTGCCAAAAGAAGCAAAGGGTACGAAGGGTTGACATTTCTAAATAATAACAAAATCCAATAGGATTTTTACATCCAACGGATTTGTTTGCTAGCAATTGGAATAATTTTTTGTGGACTATATCTAATGTCCTAGTTGACATGATCGAAGTATTTTCACCACTCATTTGTAGTGATGCTAACATAGTAAGATAAAGACTTATTTCATGATAGGCGTAGTTTTTTTGGAGATTCGACCCAATTTCTTAATATCAATTACTAATATATATTGGTAATTATTTGGTAGCTCTGAGCATCATATAATATTATTTATATAATATTTTCACCCAAATAATATTGTCGAAACACTTCAAATTGAATAATGTTGACATATTTCTGTTGGGTTGATAGGAGACGAAAGTTACACTCTATTCATCAAATATTTTTATTTGCTGAGAATACCATGTAGCATCAATTACATGGTACTCTTGGAGTACATTATAGTGCGTCCTATGTATAATATTTTAATAAGATTAGTAATACTTTAAAATATTTTTACTATATATAATTCGAAAAGGATATACCATGTGACTAAGGCTCTATTTGATTTTGCTTATAAATTTCGCATTTTAAATTATTTTTGTAATATTTGAATTTTTTCACATATTCAAGAAAAAAAAATTAGATTTTTATCTATACTATTATATAAAGCAAAACATTGTAGCTTGTTTAACTCTCAAAATCTTATCTTGAATTTTTCTGAATTTTGAATATCTTTATATTTAAAAATTATGTGCCTCAATCTGATTGGTCCAAAATCTTATTTCAATTCTTTTTAAATTTGAAATTTATATAATCTTATCATTAATTGATTCAAATTACTATCATTTCAAATCATATTTGACATCAAATTATATGGAACAATTTGATTGGTCTAAATTATTCAATCTTTTTAAAATTTAAAATTTGATATAAACTTATCATTTAGTAGTTCAGATTAAAAATATTTTAAAAACAATGTGAATAAAGGAAAGTGGCACAATTTGATTGCTCCAATATTTAATAATTATAAGTTTTGATTTGATTGATCCAAACTAATATCATTTGAAATTGTAAAATTTATTTACAACTAATAATATCCCATAATTATGTGTTACTATTAGATTGGGCCAGATTACTTTTTTTTTTCCATAATTCTTAATAATATACATTAATTATGTGTTACAAGTTAATTGGCTCAAATCACTATCCATTCAAAATTTGAAATTTGAGCAACTCTAATAATCAAACTTTAAGATTTTTTATTACTCAAAAATTATGTGTTCCAATTTTATTGATCCAAATTACTAGTCTATCAAATTTTAAAATTTAGTTATTTTCAATAATATCTAATAATTATGTGTTTTATTAGCTTTTTTTTAGGTACTACATTTTTAAAGTTCTTTAGTAGGGATCTAAACCCGTTTTAATTATTTTAATTAAATAATGGTGTGAGTAACAAGATGTGAGGCTCAGTCCCATTTTATTTTGTAATACATTTTATTGATTGGCTATATATTGAATATAAATGTTATAAAATAGTTTGTTGTATGAGGTGTATGCATGCGATGGCTTAGAAATGCATAATAGAATTAATTCTGAACCGTTTGGGCTTGCGGTGCAAAGTTGAAAAATTTTCTTGGCGGGATTGATCAATTGGTCTATCGGGGTTAAGTGCGCACATAGCATATCAAAATCTTGGTTTTTGGTCCCAAACTTATGTTACAAGCTTCTTATCATTCTCTCTGAAAGAAAGGTTTAAACCCTAACCTTCTCTCTAACTTTTGGCTTGCTCCAGGTGTGGTTTTTGGCCTTGCGAGAGCAAAACAGTGTTGTACACATCGAGAGTTTCGCATCCATCCAAACAGAATCTTATTTCGGGGACCTTGGTTTTTCACAAAAAGCTAAAGCGTCGAGTTTTTAACTCTCTATGTTATGATTCTAGACTATTTTGCTTTAAAAATGGTGTTACATGTAATTATATGCATTTTTTAACGTGTTCAAATGCTACAAATGTTGAGTTTTGAGGGTAATTCTTGTTTGGTTGGTTTAAAAGCATGTTTTGAGCTTTGGATGTTTATTATAAAGTTGGTGGATACATGTATGTGTAGTTTTCATAAATATGTGTTTTGAAAATCGAAGGAAACTATGTGAATGTTGTAAAAATATGAATTTGGTGATTGGAGCTAATCCTAGGAATTGAGCATGGATTTTAAAAATGTGGGTTGAATTGAGAATCGTTTTGTGTAAAAAAATTGATTTTACCTCCATGAATTTGAATGGATTAGCTATATGCCTTTAATCGAATTAATGATTGAGCTGTGTGCCTTTAATAATTTTGTGAATGTACCGTCACAACGTGATGAATGTGGGTCTAAATTGCTCCTCAGTGAAAATTAAAAAATTTGCGCAAATAGGTGCTTCACTCATTTGGATTAATCTCCATAAATTAAGTGATTGCATCAATGGGAGGCGTGTATTGTTGTTGTAAGGTATAGAACTTGTCATTACCTAGCAAACCATTAGATGCTCAAGACCTAGGTCAATCGAAGAGAGTCTATACTTGCTTTCATTGTTTCAAGTGCAACAATGTCGGTACGTGTGAATCATTGTAGTTGTGTTACTTGTTTTGACTGAAAATCGTGTGAAGATTTAAAACATGATTCTTGATGTGTTTTTAAATTATGTATGGTTGTGGGGTTATATTAACATTGTGATATATCGAAAAAATAAATTACAATTAATTAAACTAAACAAATAAATAATAATTATTATTATAATAATAACGACATTAATAAAGTTTTGGTTACGACCGTTACATCACTTAATTAAAAATTTAATACAAAAATTATGATGCATCATTATACTC
>JAOTRH010439685.1:0-33255 GCA_034768845.1 Heliamphora exappendiculata
TCATAAAGATTCTCATAAAATGGAAAATTAATTTTATTAAAATAAAATTAAATACTAAAAACATGATTTTCAGTATATAAACCCTAACAATCTTCTACTTATACTCAAAATCATGCTGCCATACATCTGACTAGCATACCCTCTACATGACAATCAAAAGTCTTAGCCAGTAAACTCTTTGTAAAGGATCTGCAAGGTTGTCTCCTAATGTAAACTCTATATCTGACTGAAAATCTGAGTCTGTGTATCCCAAAAGGTACTAGACTGTCTGCCTGGTAAACCAACATATAATCCTTAGTCCTTTTCAAGTACTTGATTATATTGTTTACCGCAGTTCAATGCTCATGCCCTGGGTTAGAATGATATCTATTAACCATGCCAACGGCAAAGTAAATGTCGGGTATAGTGTAAAGCATAGCATACATGAGTTTCCTACTGCCGAAGCACAAGGAACCACCTTTATTTTCTCTATCTCATCAAGTGTCTTAGGACACTAATCCTTATATAGAGTGATTCAATGCTTGAAATGGAGAAACCCTTTCTTGGAATCCTATGTGCTAAAACGAGTAAGGATATCATCGATATACTTTGCTTGTGATAAGCCCAAAATCTTTTATTTTCGATCTCACACAAGCTTGATCCCAATGATGTGACTGGCTTCTCCCAAGTCCTTCATATCAAACTGACCATATAACTATACTTTAACCGTAGATAATGCCCCCACATCGTTTTCGATGAGTAAGATATCGTCTACATAAAGTACTGAAAAAATCACCACGCTTCCGTCACGCTTCTTGTACACACAGAACTCATCCAGACTTTAATAAAAATCATAAGACTTTATAACTTGATCAAACCCAGTGTTCCAAGACCTCAATGCTGCTTAAGTCCATATATGGATCTCTTAAGCTTACACAACATGTGTTCTTGGCCTTTTACAATGAATCCATCTAGTTGTATCAAGTAGATACACTCGTCAAGACATCCGTTAAGGAAAGTTGTCTTGACGTCAATCTGCCAGATCTTATAATCGAAATGTGTGGCAATAGATAAGAGAATCTAGATAGATTTAAACATGGCTACCGGCAAAAAAAATTTCTCATAGTCGATCCCTTCTTTCTAAATGAACCCTTTAACAACAAGCCTAACTTTGAAGGTTTCGACATTCCCGTCTACTCCTATCTTCTTCTTGTAGATCCACTTGCATCTAATGAGTTTTATCCCTTTGGGTGGTTCTGTAAGTTTTCAGACCTAATTGGAATACATAGATTTTATCTCTGAATTCACAGCCCTTTGCTAGAGATCTGCATCTTTGTCTTTTAGTGCTTCATTGTAGTTACAGGACTTGGTATCTAGTTCAGCCAGGATCTTGTCAAACGACTCTCCCAAGAACATATACTGATCAGGTTGATAAACAATCCTCCCACTACGACAAGGCACTACCTGTGCCTGTGTACCAGCAGTAACAGGATGTGCACAATTTAAATCCTGTGCATCAACACCATGTTCTTGATTTGCACCTGTCCCGATAATCCTTCCACTACGACGAAGAAATGGAATATCAGTGACTTGTGGTTCCTCTTCCGTTTTACTGGTATTTTCTCTCAGTTCTACTAGAATAATATTACTTTTGGGCATGTGATCCATGATATAATCATCTTTCAAGAATCGGGCATTGGTGCTAACAATTATCTTCTGATCCTTATGATTATAAAATAGACCACCTTTCGTTCCATTAGAATACCCCACAAAGAAATTGGATAAACTTGAATAACTCATCATATATATTACCATCTCCATAAGAGTCCAATTCTTTCGTTCTGCTACACCATTCTGCTGTGAAGTGCCAGGTGCAGTCAATTAGGATGTAATCTCCTCTGATGATAAGTAGTTCTTAAACTCTCTAAAGAGGTATTTTCCACCACGGCCGGATCGTAGTGATTTGATACTTTTACCCAAATATTTCTCTGCCTCCGTCTTGAATTCTTTAAATTTTTCAAAACATTCAGACTTACGGTGCATTAGGTAAATGTATCCATACCTTGAGTAGTCATCAATGAAACTGACGAAGTACTCAAAGCTACCTCTAGCCCGGATTGTCATAGGACCACAAACATCAGAATGAATCAGTTCCAATGGTTCTTTAGCTCTATAGCCTTTAGCCAAAAATGGCCTATTGGTCATCTTACCCTCTAAGCAAGATTCATAGATTGAAAGTGCCTCTACTTCCAATGAACTCAAAGGTCTATCTGTTACCAGTCTGTTTGTCCTTTTTAGATTACTATGACCTAAGCATAAGTGCTAAAGAAACATTTGGTTCATTAAATAAGGAAGTTTTTTCTTATATGGTAAATTAGATATGTTATTCATTTCAATTAGTTACAGCGTATGAGAGATTGGAGTAATAATATAAAGATCATCCACCAATGTACCAAAATAGATAACCCGTTTATTATCCTTAATAACCACTGAGTTATTAAAATAAATAAAACATTCGTCTTTAGCCAATTCAGAAACGAAAACTAAGTTCCTTCTAAAGGCCGGTATATAAAGACAATCTCTCAATATTAAAATCTAATCTCTACCAAAACTGAGAGTGACATCTCCTACTGCAACTGTTGTTACCTTTGTATTATTGTCCATATGCAGGTAAATCTCTCTATCACTAACTTGTCGGGTTTCATGGAACCCCTGCAATGAATTGCCGATATGATTAGTGGCTCCCGTATCTATACACCAGGTACCGGTAGATAACACCGCTAAACATGTTTCTATAACTAGTGAATAGAAATTACCGTATTTTTTCTACCTTTTGAGAAATACTGAACATATCTTTTTCCAATGCTGGGTCTGGTTGCAGTGAAAATATCTGCCTTTTGGCTTTTTCACACCAGTCCGTGGTCCATTAACTACCCTAGAAAATATGTTTCCCTATTTCTGAACCTTATTCTTCTTCATGCCTTTCAGCCCCGGGAAAGGACCTTTTTCTGAAACAGACACATTTTCTGGTATTGAAAGAATACCATTTGTATTTAAAGCTATATCCAAGTTACATTTTCAGTCAACATAATTTCGTCCCGTTAGTTTGTTTTCTTTAAGTATTAAAGCGAGAGGGTTGAAATTTATTTTAATCATGAGAATCACATAATTAAAAAATCGTTAATTATGATGAGCAAAACTTTGAATTTGTTTTAATTTAGTTCCCTCTATCATTTTAAAATTAATTTGCCAACAACCTGGTAACCTATGAATAGCATGCCACGTTGGGTGGATGTCTACTATCCATTATAAGATCAGACAGGCCAATTCTTTTTAATTTTACTATTTAGGCAACTGACCATGCCAAATAAAATTAAATAGCTGACATAATTTCGATCTAGTATATAATAACAGTGACTCAGTTGAAGATTATACTATTATATACAGTTAAGTGTTAACCATCACCTAATCTCAAATTAATCGCTTCACAATGAACCCTTCAGTTGGAGAAGTAATCCACACTAACAATTATCCAGAATTATTCCTAAAAGAAGGTTTGTACTGGCGATACCGCAATTAATCTGTCCGTTGTGGAGAAAGGTCTTACTGCCGACACGTAGAATTTAATTGCATCACCTACAAACTGGTGATGGAGAACACGGAATTTATCTGTGACTAAATTTCTTCTCCCACTTAGATTTTTAAAATACTTTTTAGAGTTATAAAAATTTATTTAATTAAAATAAATTTATTAATTTCGAAAGTCACACGATCTGAAAAAATCAAATATCTTTCTGTGTACATGATTTCAAAGATTCTGCTTTATCAAAACATCTTTCGAAAGTCACATAATCTGAAAGAATCAAACATCTTTTCGTGTATACGATTTTAAATATTCTGATTTATCAAACCATCTTTTCGTGTTTAAATACGTAACAAATAAAATTTAATAAATGCATAATTTTTTCTTCAATTTTTCAGCTAAGGTAGTGATTAAAAGTATTTATTTATTTTATTTTCTGTTTCATATTTTACAAAAAATAATAATTTATTTTGATTAAATAGTTTTTTATTTAATTAATTCAAAATTCGGAATTAATTTTTACGTTTTTCTAAAATATCTGATTTAAAAAAATCATCTTAAACGTGATATTTTGTAAAAAAATAAAATATCTAAAAAAATTTCATTTAATTAAAATTAATTAGAAAAACTTAATTTTATTTTTTATTACAAAATATTTTAATTAAAACTAAATATTTGAATTAATTAAATTATCAGGATAAATAAAACTAATATATATCATCCACACGGTTAATAAAAAATTAAATATAAGAGATAATAAAAAAATCCCAATTTTATGATCCATAAAGAGTTTCAGTCTCCAGTTTTGTAGATAAGTTGCAGCAATCCTTTTCTGAATTAGCTGCATGTATCTAGATTGCATCATAATTTTTTGATACTATCTGATATATCAATATATATTATATCAGTCTCGTATATAACAAAATATACATCAAACCAGCCCCGAGAGAGAGAAAGTTGTCAGACTACCACCAGCCACCGCCGGCGCCGCCTTGTCGCCGCCTCATCCAAGCTCCATTTTTTACGAGCTTTATATTGTTGGAAAGCTCTTGAAATATGAAATTTTTTTATCAAAAAATATGCCGGAAAACTACTCAAAAAATGGCCAAAAAAATGGCCCAAACCTCAAAAAATGTTATCGTCCACCACAGCACTGCGCAGCCAACTTTCCGAGACTTTTTCGACCTCTTCCCGAACTCGGTTTTCAACGTACTTTATATCAAAAGAAAGCTCTCGAAAATTAATTTTTTTCTACGGAAAGATTTGCTCAAAAACAACTCGAAAAACCACCAAAAAATTGCCTGAAACGGACTACCGCCGCTTACAGCGCCGCCGCCTTTAACTGCCAACTTCCCGAGGCTGTTTCGGCCTCATCTGAACTCTGTTTTTGACGTAATTTATATCAAAAGAAAACTCTCAAAAAGTACTATCTTTCTATCAAAAAAAATTCTCAAAAACAATCAGAAAAACTATCAAAAAACTACCTAAAAGCTGCTATTGTAGCGCTGCCGCCACCAGAAAAAAAAAATCGCTGCTGTTTTTTCATTTTTTTAATGCACTGTTTGTCCCAATTTTTTTTTATTTTTGACAGTATTTTGAGGTATATTTTATTTCTATTTTATGCTTCAAAAATTTTCCAAAAAATGGTCCCAAAAATCCTAAAAATTGCCGCCGAACCGCCGTCGGCAAAGCCGCCGAAACCGAGCTATTTTGGTGATTTTTTCTTGCTGTTTTTGACGTATTTTTTATGCTAGTTTTTATACATAAATACTGTAAAAAAATTCACGAGAAAAAATCGTTTAAAATCATTAAAAAACTTACCGCGATCCGTGACCCGTAAAAATCCAAACCACCGCCAATGTCGCCTCCATTATTCGTGTTCTTGTACATATTCAATCTATTCTTAAACAATCTAAACAGATATTTAAAATTATAAAACTACTTATTACATCGATTCTATGTCCCGAATACTCACATTCAATCTATTACGGTCAACTCCCGTGATTAAAAAATTAAATTAAATTATCATCCACGCATTCAATCAAACATGAAAAAAAATAATCATAAAATCGGGATTAGAACGCCTGCAAAATAAAGTTAGCACAGTTCTAAATCCACCAAGCTCCGATAACCGTATACAAAAAATAAAATTGCTCTGATACCAATTTGTTGGAGGCAATACTGCTAAGATCATTGTTTTTATAAAATAATTTTCGGTAAAAAATTAACTGAACTGGCAAATGCCAAAACGGGCTCTAGATAAAAAATTTGACGTCGAACGGTTAAAATAAACCCGTGCAACCAAAGTTAATTTAGATGAATACCTCTTGTCGATCTAATCTTCAACTACAACTTGATTCTGAGTTGAAACTCCTTTCGGATCTTCTACTGTATTTCCTTACGCGATCCTCGAACGTAGTGTAGGCTACGATCCTCCAAGAACTTGTACCGGCAGAACCCCGATATATTTAAGTCTTGAGAGACAAAAATAATATCATAATAATGATAATGAAAATCATCCATAAGTGGTTCAGCCTACCTGCGTATATATAGGGTTACAGCAGAGACCTGGGGAGTAATTATAAGTAAGACTTCCAGTGATACACAGATATCTACCAGCAATTTCTGTAATTAAAGAAAGACGCATAGCGATATCTGCAATTATGAAAAATCAGCATCGATTTTTGCAATTTTCATAAAATATTGAATTACAGTTTACACCACTAAAGAACTATAATTGCACTCTGACCCATAGTCTCAAGACCTTCTTGCATTAAACTCCTGTTATTAAATGCTTACCATTTCTCTCCACGTTAAGATTTTCAATACCCGCCAATTAAATTCAATTACTGATAATTTAATTCAATCGGCATCTTGATATTCCTTAAGCCATTCCGCTTAACTTATTTGACTGTCGGATAATTAAATCCACCTGTCGGGTTTGGTCTGGTCAAAACTTATAAGCATCCTTAAAGAGGTATCATCAATCCCGATCATTTGGGACGTGGATTTCGTCAATAATTAATATTTTTTATATAAGTAATACCACTATCCAACTCACCGGGAATATAGACCTATATAAGATCGCACCCTCTAATTAATTAAAATAATAATATTAAATATATGCAAATCAATAATTATTTCAGGATTAAGAAGATAAGTACTATTCATAATAATATTATGGTGTAAATTAATTTAGATAGTCAGTAGTCAATACTAAATTAATTACCTCAAATGTCCAGTGTAATTCACACAAAGTGTACTGACACAGAGAGTCGGAACAATAGACGACGCTATTATCTATTCCCCATAACCAAGACAAGTTTACTAAAACTCTGTGCTACAGTTGTACCGATGATATATCCATTTTCATCTAAATTGTGAATATAAAACTTATATATTGCAAGAACCTAAAATCTGATCTTCTGTGTGTAAACCATACTCTACACTCCAGATTAAATACTATATAGAATATCGAATATCCACGCATATCAAAGAAATGATACACATACATTGCTCATAAAGATTATCATAAAATAAAAAATTAATTTTATTAAAATAAAATTAAATAACTAAAAATATAATTTTCAGTATACCAACCTTAACAACAATCCTCCAAAAACTTGTACCGGCATAACCAAGACAACTTTAGTCTTAGAAGACAAGTTATGAAACTGGTTCAGCCTTCCCACATATATATAGGGTTACAGCAGGGACCTTGAGAGTAATTATGAGTAAGACTTCCAATGAAATACAGACGCGTATCAGCGGTTTCTGCAATTAAGCAAATCTCATAGCAGTATCAGCAATTATAGAAAATCAGCAGCGATTTCTGTAATTTCTATAAAATACTAAATTATAGTTCACACAACTAAAAAACTATAATTGCACTCTAACCCATAATCTCAAGACCATATAACATTGAGCTCCTATTATTAAATGTTTACCATTTCTCCCCACGTTAAGATTCTTGATACCCGTCAATTAAATTTAATTACTAACAATTTAATTTAATCGGCATCTTGATATTTCTTAAACCCTTCCACTTAACTTATTTGACCACCAGATAATTAAATCTACCTGCAGGGTCTCACCCGGTCAAAACTTATAAATTTTCTTAAGGGAGTATCGTTAATCTTAATCTTTCGGGATGTGAATTCCGTCAATAATTAATATTCACCATATAAATAATACCGCTATCCAACTCACCGGGAATATAGACTCATATAAAATCGCACCTCTAATGTATCAAAACAACGAATATTAAATATACGCAAATCAATAATTATTTCAGGATTAAGAGGATAAGCAATATTTATAATAATCTTGGAGTATAAATTAATTTATATAGTCAGTATAAAATTAATTACTCCAAATATTCCGTTCAATACACACAAAGTGTACTAGTACAGAGAATCAAAACAATAGATAACGCTATTATTTATTTTTCGTAACCATGACAAACCTACTAAAACTCTGTGTTACAGTCGTACCGATGGTATGTCCATTTCTATCTAAACTGTGAATATAAAACTTATATTCTACAATAATTTAAAATCTGATCTTCTGTGTGCAAATCGTATTCTACACACCAGATTAAATACTATACAAAATATCGGATATCTATGCATAACATTAAAAAAATGATACACATATATTACTCATAAAGATTATCATAAAATAAAAATTAATTTTATTAAAAAAAATAAAATAAAATACTAAAAACATGATTTTCAGTATACCAACCCTAACACTCCACTGGTCTGGCTCTCGCTGACCTTGTTGCTATTGTCTGTCCACAAATCGATCTAAATGTCCCTTTCTGATCAGGCATTCTATCTGATCTTTTAAGTCATGGCCATGGTCTTTGTGGAAGTGGCAGTACCTATTCTTGGAGCATTTTGAGGGGTGGCTCTTCATCTTCTCTAGCCATTTTAGATATGGATCCCTCTTAATATATAATAGGACCTACTCGAGGGGGGTATTGAGGGTGGTGTACCGACGATGGTCGCTATCTTATGGTCACCAGACCATCCGTTCTACGAAACTGGTCCTTTGTGGTCTGGTTTCTTGCCGAAGTTCTTCTGGTCCTCATCGCTTAACCTTTTTGTTAGCCCTACTTTTGCTAGTGTGTTATCCGATTTGATCCTCTGCGCCTCCATCGCATCCTCCACATTTATGTGTTTCTGTGCTTTTAACATTAACTCTGCTATGTCCATTGACGGAGCTTTCGACAATAAAAACAGGAAACGAGAAGGGAGCAGTCCCCCTATGAATGCTATTAGGGCTACTTTATCATCGACTTCATCCACCTGACGAGCCTATTCATTGAAGCTTGCAACGTAGTCTCTTATGGTTTCTCCCTTGGATTGCTTAATATTGAGCAAGCACGCCACCGGCTTTTTATGTCGCTGACCTCCTATGAAATGACTAAGAAAGAGTCGACTCAACTAGAAGAAGGACTCAATGGAATGTGGCTTCAGCTTGGAAAACCAAATTCTGGACAGTACTTTTAGCGTAGTAGGGAAGACTCTACACGTTATTTCATCCGGGACTGAATGAAGGCACGTCATAGACTTATATGTCTCGAGATGATCTATTGGATCAAAACTACCATTGTACACGTCAGATTAGGGCATTCTAAATTTCGGGGGAAGCGGCACCTCCATTATGCATGGCTTAAACAGGGATTCCATTTTTTGAACTAGATCATCAAGGGTTGAGGAAGTTTTGCCTCTCACAATTTCCATCACAGCATCGAGCTTCGCCTTCGTCTCCCTGAGTTGCTCATTCCATCTGGCAGTCATTGTCGATGCCTCTGAGCGTCTCTTTTGCACCTCGCCTTGCCCTCCGTTAGCGGGACGTGGCGGTAAGTCGATATTACTGCCCACTTCTTCTACCTCCTTTGCTAATGGAGGGTCGTTCTCCTGGCCATCTCTGGCCTTGGGATTGGCTAGGGGGTCAGCCATGGGAGGCAGAGGATTTTTATTACCCCCGTCCCTAATTTGTTGCAACAACTCTTAATTTTGCTGCATCAATTGTAGATTCCCTTTAGTGAGGTGTTGTAGTTGTTGTGGAATTTATTCTTAATGTTGGGGATTTGGATGGGGTATTGGAATTTGAGGTGCTCCCTGTTGATTGATCTCGTCGGCCATGGATCTGGTGTGAACCATTCCTGAAGGATTTCACCACTGAATCAAAAAGAAAAAATGATTCCCACAAACAGCACCAAAATGATGGTGCTCGATCCTCATTGAATGGTCATTCGTCCTCTATGATCTTTCTCACGTCCTGTAACACCCAATCACACAATTAGAAGGGCCACTTGAGGTCTCCGGCAGGGTTTCCTCTAACGGTCAAGTTAGACTTTCGGTGAAGTAAGGAGCAAGAAAAAGGCTAGAGAGAGAGAAAGAATGAAAAGTAATTCTGTTAAAATAATTCCCGTACCTGTTTCCACTAGGCTCTTGTTTCATACTTTAGGACACAAGGAGCGGTCCCCGCATTGTAACGATTATGATCGTACTGTTAGGAATAATATCCCCTAATCTCAGCTTGATGCGCGTGTATCCCACGTGCAGGGCTGATCAGCAGTATGGACCAGTAGGTAAGACCAGCCTATATTGCTCAAGGAAGAAGTACTTGCTCCCTGGCTAGTGACGCGACTGGTCATACGTAAAGGAATGGGGATACAACTCAAGATCAGCCCAGCGTTTACACTGATCAGGGATTCTCTGGTCTGCGTGTCCTTTCATTATCTTTAATTTTTAATATGTTAAAATAATTCAAGTTGCACAGATATCGCATGTGCCCAGAGCTAGTTATTATTATAGGAACCGTTTTGAAAAATTCCAAATACTGATAATTAACTATGCAAAGTGTGTTCAGAAACTTTGCATAAACACTCGTCGCAACCACCTCAGCATAATTTTAGGGTTGTCTTTGGCAGCAAATCCATCTTACCCCCCCCCCTGCCTGTTTTGATTTTTTCAAAAAAAGAAGTTTTTTCTTTTAAAAAAATTAATTTTTAAACTATATATTTTTGATTTTTTCAAAAAAAATCAACTAATTTTTTCTCATCCTTTAATCCAAGAAAAAATGTTATATAGATCTCAAGTACCTTAATTTTTTTTTAACTAAAATCACTCTTAATTTAAAAAATCAACTCTCTTCACAAAAATAAAAAATTGTGCCAATATTCCAAACGTTACAACTTAAAAGCAAAAAGGAATGATATATTATATATTTTGATAAAATGCAAAAAAAATAAAAAAGCTATAATATATAAAAAAAAATTATCTCAAATACCCAAACCTTTTTCATTTCTCTTTTTTTTAATTGTTTTGCTAAAAAACTAAACATCTTAAAAGTCAAGCTGTTTAGAAATCTCAAACAAGCCTCAGTATCACATTTTATTATTTTACTTATTTTTTTGAAAAAAAATAACAAACTAAAGGTTATTTTTATGTCCGACCACTTATAAGAACCTCTTAAACTAAATAATTTTTATTTATTTGATTTAAAAGTCATGAAGCTATATAACATTTTAACTTGAAATGGGATTAACATTTGGCCCTGACTAATAAACTATGTTTTTAATTTTTTAACATTTTAGCCAAAATATTAAAATAAATCCAAAGATAGTACTTAGTTTTTAGCTAACATGATAGATTATTTGCTAACTAGTTTGGTTTGTTAATTTCCTTTAATATTCTCCTTCATTAATATGTTAAAAATGAGTTGTAATGTGTAATTAGAATACTTTTAACTTTTTGATTTTTCAGTTAGGAAATTAAAAAGTTAGGTAAAAAACTTGCTTACCAATTTGCTTGTGTTTGGAAAAACCTTTAATATTATATGATTTTTTTCATATTTAGTGAACTTATTTTTTTAATATTAACCGAAATGATTATATTTTTTTTAATTTTTTTTTGTTACAAAAATTGAAAAATCCTGACAAAAAATAAACAAATTTCACATAAAATCAAAAACATCACTTTAAAATTTTTACAAGGTTTGTTTCGTATTTAGTGAATTCTTGTTTTAATTATAGCCAAAACAATTATACCATTTAAATTTACCATATCACGATAAATTGAAGAAATAAAAAATTAGTAAAAAATTCAAAAAAATAATATCACATAAATGTCTTTTAAAAAAAAATTTAATCCCAAACTACGGCTCAGGCCCATTGTTTTCGTGTTTGGAGCTATTTTAAAATTAAATGAAAGAATTTTCTTTATTTTATTTGGTTTTGACCGAGGATTGGAAAGAAAAACAATTGGTGGACACGCGATAATACCGGCGCGTGCGGTCCCTCAAAAGGACATCACGTTACTGTGTTTATAATAGGTATGAATTTTAATATATTTTTATTATGTAAAGTATTTTGAATTTATTATTCAGGATTGGATTCGTTTAATATATTATGCTCTTGTCGAGTTTGCTATTCGTAAAAGACAAAATTAAATTAATAAATAATAACTGTAATTATATAATTAGATTATATTTATTTACAAATAAGAAAAATAATAAATATAATTATAAGAAAAAATAATTAAATACATATTTTTTGATCACATAATTACATATATCAAATCAAATTCATTTTTTTGTAAGAATAATAAACTCCACGAGCTCTACATAGTAAATTAATCCAATTTTAAAAATATATCTAAAAGTCATGTTCATTGAAGGAACAACAGAATAGTATTCCTTAAAGGCACCATTGTTCTAATATAGCACATTTAGCAAGACAATCATTTATGATCGAATTCTTTCACTCTTAAAGGCACTATTGTTCTAATATAGCACATTTAGCAAGACAATCATTTATGATCGAATTCTTTCACTATGTAAAACTGGTCGAGTTTGTTATTTATGAAAAAAATAAAATTAATTTAATATTTATAATTATGTGGTCAAAAAATATTTACTAACCTATTTTTTAAAATTATATTTACTATTTATTTATAAATAAATATAATTTAATAACATATTATAAACATTAAATTAATTTTATTTTTACATAAATAATAAATTCAATGAATTTACGTGCTATGCTTTTAAGGTACAACACCCGCCCCATATTTGCTATTTTATCACAAAATTCCCTTCATTCTAAACACTGAATATCCAGTTCCAATTGCCATTTCCATGAAATGTCCTCATTCCAAAGAAAGAAGGTCCTGAATATATACCATGTTAAATAAAATATTGATTTTTTATTGGCATGATGTAAGTAAAATACCCACCACTGTCTTAAATCTATCATTAAAAAATATTATACTTATATTATATTTTTAAAAATATATTAATGTAGTATTTATCTTATGTGTCAATTTAAAATGTTGAGATTTATTTAATCTAATAGTTAGAAAAAAAAAAAAGTATGAGTGAGAGAAAAAAAAAGGTAAGAATAAAAAAGAATAGAGTGTGATTAATTTTTAGATTTTAGGGTGCATGAACTCCACATTTGATTGAATAAACCCAATTTTTAAAAAAATTTAAATTTGTGATTAAATCAATTTTTTAATGCGTTATTGCACTAAATTATTTTTTATTTTTATTCTTTATTATTTCTCAAAATTAATATTTAAATTATATTATATTATATAGTGCCTTTAAATATAGCTAATTTGATAATTTATGTAATAAGATAAAACAATTTGATATCATATTTATACAGTGTTAAAATTTATCTCTTATAATGAAATAATTTTGATCATCTTTTTTGTTCCCTCTCTTATCTCATGTTCTTCTATGTAAAAAAGTGAAAAACAAAAATCATTGATATTCCTTATATTTTTATTAATTTAACAAAAATTAATTTATATTTTACTTCTATTATCTTTTCTTTTATCTTTTTAAACCTCCATAAGTTGGGAAACTAAAAAAGTTATATTTTAATTTAGTGTCTTAATATTAGGTTATTAACTAACTATTAAATTATTAATATTACTTTATATTATATTTTTAAATTGTTAAAATTAAGTAATTTAGTGTATTTAGACACATATAATAACTAGTATATATGTATAATTAGTCTACCTTTTAAAAAATTTATTATTTATAATGAAATAATTAATTTAAAAGTTATATAAATTTAATATTAACTATTATTATAATGAATTAATATTGAATAGTTTCAGAAGTAGCTCCTTATGCTATGTTTTAATGCACTTTGAGGATATTTGGCTCAATTATTTGAATTAATTTTTAACTTTTTATTATTAATTTTAATAATAATTTATAATTTTATCTAAGTATCTACCATATATGTTATAAGTTATAATTAATTTTTTTTAGTTACAAACTAATATATTTATTAAGCAATCATAATTTTTCTATAACTTATAATTTATAATTTATTAGGGCTCGATTGACAACTATCTTAAAATTTAATTTTTTTGTTTTTTTGTTTTGTATTTATAGTCAAAAAATTAAATTAAATTCAAAATAAGTCGTTCGGTAACTTGACTTTTAAGTTGGTTTTTTTAAGTTAGTTGTTTGAGTAAAAACTAATTTAGCTTTTTCAAACTCAATTTAACTTTTTGGCTATAAATACAAAAAAACTAAATTTTAAAATAGTTGCCAATCAAATCCTAATAGATTATAAATTATAAGTTATATGAAAGTTAAAATTGTTTGATAAATATATTAATTTATAACTGAAAAAAAATTAATTATAATTTATAATATATATTATAAATGTTTAGATAAAATTGTAAATTATTATTAAAATTAGTAATAAAAATTTAAAAATTAGTCCAAAAAATTGAGCCAAACATTCTCAAAATGTATTACAAATAATTTAATTTGAATAATTAATTTAAAACTATAAATATATTTATAAATATATTTTATTTTTATTATATCTTTTAAAAAAAATTTATTTCAAAAATAAAACCCAAATAATTTCCTTCTCTCTCTCTCCCTAGTTTTCTTCCCTCCTCCCTGTCTCTCCACCGATCGACCGATCGATTAAATTAGTCGGTTCACACAGCATTTCTTATTAATATTTTAATCAGAAACAAATTAAATAATAAATTTTTTTTTCTAAAAAACATGTACCAACCGCGATCAAACAGAACAAAAAGAGATTTTTTTTTTCAAGATGATATACATATAGAGAGAGAGAGAGAGAGAGAGAGAGAGAGAGAGAGGAAAAAGAAAAGAAAGAAGAGATCAGAATCATGCGTACGACAAACAAAAAAAAAACAAACAAAACAAAACAAAAAAAAAAACAAACAAAACAAAAAACAAACCCAGATCTATAAATTGTGTAAGCTTCATTTGCGTTGCTCAAATTAACATAATTCCGGGACGAAACCACCAATCACGTGAGGAGAAAAAACTGTTATCCTTAAACAAGCTAGTTGAATCAAGTACATAAATTTAAATAAATAAATAGACAATATAAAACGAAATCCAAACGAGTCCCAAGATTGTGAATCTAAAGAAAAAAGAAAAAAAGAAAAATCAGAAGTAACGAAAGTGTAATTATGGGGTGTTATTACAGAGGATACAATCGAAGAGCCTGGAAAAAGCGTAGCGGAGGCGCGGGAGGAATCTGGCGGCCGTTCGGAAACTGGAGTCCCTGAACAGATCTTGCATGGTGGCTAAGAAAAGATTCAAGGTCCTCACCGGAGGGACGTACAGTGTCAGAGGAACTGCAGAGAAAGCCACCGCAAACAACAACTGCAACATCTCTATTTTCTCTCAGCTGCTGATACGTACACACACAAACAAGGGAGAGGGAGAGAAACACAGAAACAGGATGTGTTTGTGTGTGTGTGTGTGAGAGAGAGAGAGAGAGAGAGAGAGAGAAAGAGAGAGAAGCTGTCAAGGGGTGGAAAAGAAACAAAGAAACTATGGCCTACTATTTTGACGGAATTGAATGCGGTGTTATCAAATAGAATTAAAAGATATTTTTTCGAGATTAAAAAAAGGATAAATAATTGAATAATTGTATATTTTTTAAACATTGAATGAAATAAAAAAAAATAAAAATAGTTATTTTTTTTATTTTTTATCAAAAATTATCGTAAGACCAAAATGCATTCCATATCAGACACATATTGAATAAAAATGCATATAAAATATAAGACAATTTTTAAAATGAAGAGAAAACCAACGCTAACTATTATTTTTTTATTTAACTTCTTATGTTTTGTACAACTTATGTAATAATTTAATACAAATAATTTAATTTACTAAACAAAAGCATACCATATTAAAAAATATGTGCGTCAGTTTGTCTTCTATCTCCATTTAAAATTTGAAATTTGACTTTTCTAATTAAATCTGATTAAATTGTTCAATCCCCACATCTCGGTAAAACAAAGTAACAAACGAGATCTCTGACTACGTCAAGGTCTTGAACAAAACTTTCATTTAATTAGGTATTTGATTTTTTCACTTTTTTTTTAGGCCCTGTTTGAGCTAAATATGAAGAATTTTGCTTCTTTTTGTATTTTATGAATGTTTTTCTTCTTTTGATTTTATTTTTTTATTTTTTTAAATCGTCTCGATGAGATGAACTCAAAAAGTAAGTTTTTCTTGATAAAAAAATAAAAAAAGTCTACTAACAACAAAAATAAGCAACATAAAATTTAACTTATTAGGTTTATTTTTGTTTTTTTTAATTTTTTTTATATTTTGATTAAAAAAAATTACTTTTTTAGCTCATCTCAACGAAAATAATCTAAAATTTTAATAATTTAACTAAATAATAAAAATATTTATTAAAAATAAAAATATACGACATTAAAAAAGCAAATAAGCAATTCTCCAAATAGAGCCTAATCATTTAAGCACTCTCTGTTTTTATCTTTATTCATGTGAATTCACAGCATCACCCTTTTATATATAAAAACAGTGAACAAATAAAAGATTATATTGTAATTTTACATGAATAAAAAAACAGAGTGTGAAAACTACAACCCCTTAGCTATAGTTTTCTCTCTAAATATACACATATATCTATAGTATTATAATAAGAATATACTATGATTTTGTTCGTTTTAATATAAAATATTTTTTTAAAAAAATATTTTTTATATAAAATATTTTTGTAAAAAAATTATTTTACCATTTTTTTTCTTAGTATTTGGTTGATACATGAAAAATATTTTTAAAATAAAATTTTTTATTGTTAGATTGAAATAAAATATTTTTTATAATAAAATTATGAAAAATAGTTGAATCTGATACGATGGCTCTTGAAACTTTGTTACTAATTGGAATAGCTTTTCATGTAATTTTTCTCTTTAATTTTTAATTTTTTTGTTTAGATTTTTCATATTTTTGATTTATCATTATAAAATAAATCTAAAAGTATATACCGTTTTGTCTAAAATTATAAGTAGAAGTTTAAAAAGTAACATTATTTAAACTAACATAAAAATTTTTTTACTAGAAACGAAAAAAAATCTTTAAAAGTTTATTTAAGTCTTTTTTTGTTTTATATGAGTTTTTTAAAAAAAGTTTAGTCATTCATTTTTACTTTTTTGATTTCACGTAACGATAGAAGTTTAAAAAGTATTATTGTTTGAATTAAAGCAAAAATAAATTCATTAAAAATGAAAAAAGCCTTTAAAAACCTTTTTTAAGACTTTTTCATCTTATATGAATTTTTTTTATAAAAATAATTAGTCATTTGTTTTTACTTTTTTAACTTTTCGTAATCGAGAGAAATTGAAAAAGTATTGCTGTTTGAACGAACACAAAAAAAAATCTCTAAAAACAAAAAAATTCTTAAAAAGCTTTTTTAGTCTTACATGAGTTTTTTTTTATAAAAAAATGGTAAATTACACTTAGACCCTCTACATTTTTATCATATATAGTCTACCATCTTATTCTTAAAAATCACACTGCACCCTCTGACCAATAATACCATTAATGGTGAAAATAAAATGTCAAAATTACCCTTTTCATCTTCTTCCCTAAACTTCTCATCTTTTTCCTTAAAAACTATAATATTTCAGTTTGATATTCAACTAACCCAAATCATCTTCTCTATAAACCAACCCAAATCCTCTCTATAAACCAACCCAAAAGCCAAAGAACTGAAGGAGACAAAGTCGAGAGGGAGAGAGAGAAATCATCAATTCAAAACCAAGTCAAGGAATTCAAACGCCGATGACCGGAGATTGATAGCTCTGTTGCCGAAGAAGGAGGGCTATTCGAGCGACGAAGAAGAAGGAGATGGAGACGAAAACGAAAAAATAGATTCCATGGCTTTGAAGCAAATCTGATCGTCCAAAATCGCCATCCAAAATTCGTGGCTCTAAAGATGAAGATCCAAAATCGCCATCCAAAATTAGTTCTTAAAGTTGAAAATCCAAAAAAGTTGGAAGAAAATGGAGAACCAGGAGTACTGATAGAAGCCGAACTTGAAGGAGATCTAAACATTGTCCTAGTAGCAGCAGTAGGATCTAGACGATGAATTCGAAACAATCAGATTTTTATTCTCCTGTTTCTTGTGCACACAATACACAAGTCAATCTATTTGTAAAATCATTAAAAGCTTCTCAAATTAAATTAGGGTTTTCAAATTTTGGAGTTCGAATTTGAGTTTCTTTGGTCATCTTCGAAAATGGATATGGTTTCATGATCGCATGAGGTTGGGGAAGAGATCATATGGAATGAGGGAGAGAAATGGATCAGAATATCAAGAGGGAGAGAGAACTGAGAGAACTAAGACAGAGAGATGTACGATGAATGGTGTTTTGTGGTGGTGGTGGTAAATGGGACGACAGTTGTGGTGAGGAGTGTTTGTGCGGCGGTGCCGACGACAGTAGAAGCGGCACCCTCTTCGACGGTGGTGCTTGGGAATAATTTTTGGTGTGAACTGGTTAGAGAATAGAATGGTTGAGCGGGTGAGAGAGGAGGAAGGTTTGGAGCTTAGAAACCGGCGTTGTCATTGACGGTAACCGACGCACATAAATTCAAGCACATTATCATTTTAGGGAAGAGTGGTTGAGCGGGTGAGGGAAAAGAAGATGAGGGGAAACAAAACGAGGGTAAATTTGTTATTTTAAATTAATTTTTTGATGAGATTATTTATCTCCATTAAGTCAACAAACAGTTCGACTAACGGATGAAGAAAAATGTTACTAAATTTTGTAAAGTAAGGGGGTGTAGTGTGATTTCTAAGAATAAGAAAGTAGACAGTAATTGATTATAAGAATACAGGGGGTGTAAGTGTAATTTACCCTAAAAAAATTAGTCATTTGTTTTTATTTTTTTGGTTTCTCGTAACAAGGTAAATTTAAAAATTATCATTGTTTGAACTAACCTAAAAAAAATTCACTAAAAACGAGAAAAGCTCAAAAAAAGTTTTTTAAAGATTTTTTCATCTTATATAATTTTTTTTAAACAATTAGTTATTTGTTTTTACTTTTATAATTTCTCGTAACGAGAGAAGTTTAAGAAGTATATCATTATTTGAGTTAACGTAAAATAAATTTACTAACGACAAAAAAAAACTTTTAAAAGGTCTTAGAGTGGTTTTTAAGGCTTTTTTTGTCTTTTATAAACTTGTTTTTTAAAAACAAACATCTAGTCAATTTTTTATATGTTTTGAATTTTCATAACAAAAGAAATCTTAAATATATAATTGTTTGAATTAACATAAAAAAAAATTATTAAAGACAAAAAAAAAGACAAAAAATTTTAGAAAAACTATTCCAAACAATAGCTCCAATCACCGTTGACTTATATATCTTCGTTTTAAAAATCGACAAAAAAATTTACAAATTTGAGAAGAATCAGATTCATGATTCTGAATCTGATTATAAGGCTTTTTAAGGCTTTTTTCGTCTTTTATAAACTTGTTTTTTAAAAACAAACATCTAGTCATTTTTTTTAATATTTTTTGAATTTTCATAACTTGAGAAATCTTAAAGGTATAATTGTTTGAACTAACGTAAAAAAATTATTAAAGACAAAAAAAAATATAAAAATTTTTAGAAAAACTCTTCCAAACAGTAGCTCTAATCTCTGTTGACTTATATATATTCGTTTTAAAAATCGATAAAAAAAATCTACAAATTTGAAAAGAATCAGATTCATGACACATCTCTTAAGAAACGAAAAATAATTTATCAATTTATTAAATTAAAAATATTTTCATCTCATGATTTAAAATATTTTACTTAAAAAATTTATTTTACTTACTTTTTGTTAAACAAATAGCAAAAAATAAGTAGTAAAATACTTTCCATTGAAACAAACAAATCCTGAGCAAGGTAAAAATTTGGTAAAACCATTCCACATAACTTTTGCTTCTATTAAAAGGGATAAAGATTACATTTCTATTTAACTAATTAACTGTCCCGTTTTGGTAATTTTGCTTATTTATTTATTAGTTTATAAGCCAAAAAATATGTCATGTCGTTTAAATAACCACATTAGTCAAAAATAAAAAAAATAAACAAATAAGCTAAATAAACTCGTTTGGTAGCCAAATAAGTCAAATAAGCTGACTTATAAACTGGCTTATAAGTAAATAAACAAATAAACTCGTTTGGGTAACCTGACTTATAAGAAAATAATCAAATAAGTCACAAACCACACAAACGATGTGGCTTAAATAGGATTTGGCTTATTTACTAATAAGCAAATAAGTAAAAATGCAAACCACCCAAACAGGGCCTAAGTGTAATTTGTAAACTTAATGAATTACTTAGAGTCCGTTTGGTAATGTTTACAGTTTTTTATTTTTTGTTTACGAAAAACAAAAAATATGTTTTTGTTTATGTTTATAAAAAAATAAAAATAAAAACATATTTGGTAACATAAATGTTTGAAAAGTGGTAGTTGGAAGTTACGGATGAATTCAATCAAAATTTATTTACAAAACAAGTGAAAACACATTTTTTTCTGTTTTTTAAAATTTTGTATATTTTGAAAACTGTTTACAATTTTTTAAAAACAAAAATAATTACCAAACATGTTTTTATTTATAATTTACAAAAAATTTAAAAATAAAAATAAAAAACAAAAAATATAAACGTTACCAAATGACACCTTACTAATTCGTTCCCATGCTGCACATAACTATCAACTTTTTATATAGCTTTCCACATAATTTTTCAAAATGTTATTTTCTTTTTTTTTTAAATAATGTTATTCAACAGTATTAATTATAAAAAAAATATTGCAATCTTATTGCGAAGGCCACAAATCTAGTACTTGTGTATATATATTATTGTATATATACTCATATGTACATCAAAGCATTCAATGAAATTAAAAAGGTAGCTTAGAGTTCTTCCAATAGTTTGACCTGTGGGTTCTTTTGAACCATGGAATGAGAAATGGATAATTTTTCAAACTGTATACATCTGCCATTGGATTTCCGTGGCCTAGTTTTGGATCAAGTATATCAACGGTGATGACTTTGTGTGTTCAAATTGGTTGAGTGATGACTCAAAAATTGTAAGAATCAAGTTAATGTCAAACTGTTTTTAATTCATGTTATTTCAATTTATGTCAAAATAATACAAAAAATAAAAGAAAAAGAAAGAGAGTTAAAAAATGATGACGGCATTCACCATCTACATCAATTGTTAAGATTCAGAGTTCATATCCATATAAAATCGAGGTAGTTAGGTCCGCGTAGTAGATTGAGCAATTAATATAATTTTTTCTTTATAATGGACAATTGTCGTTATCGTCAGACTAAATTTAACCGAAATTATTTCAATTTATGTTAAAATAATGCATTAAAAACAAATGTACATGGATAACCAAACAATGGCCTTCATTAAAATATTAATACGTCGATTGTTAAGAATATATTAAGGATGCACCAATTTTTTTAAAATTTTTTATACTAAATAAAATAGTATATTTAAAAGCATTATTTATTTTTTTGTAAGTAAATTTAGTAATATCAAAACGTTAGAAGGGCCACATGCTCCTATGATCCTTAACTCAATCCGCCCATTAATTTAAGATGATCGAAGAGTTCAAGTGGATGAGAAATTGGAGTATATAAATATCCGTGTGGTAAATGACCGTGATTAATGTATTTTCTCCTTAAAATTGATACGAACACGATTATAAAAAAATTATTATTTCGGTTAATGTGCCTGTTGTATTCTTCATATTAGTATAACGCTACGTTTGAGAATTTTGAATTTATGACGGTAAATTTAAAAAAAAAGTGTAAAAGAGCACAATTTTTCTTAGAAAAATTGTACCCATACAAAATAAAGAAGAAATTAATTTTAGGGCTATATTTGGTTGTACACGGAGAGAAAACCGAATGAATTGATATTTGTTAAAAGATATATTGTACCGCACATAAAAATGAATAAGTAATTTTAGGATTTGATCGGCACTAGTGTAAAAAATAATTTTTTATTTTTATTTTCTGATTTTTTTAATTAAAAAATTAAATTGAGTTTAAAATAGTTTGTTAGGTAAATTAGTTTTTAAACTAAATTTTTTAAAATTAGTTGATTGAATAAAAAATTATTTTTTATTTTTATTTGAATTAAACATATTGTCTTTTTGTATAGATAATTATGACAATTATATATAAATAGAATTAATAGTAAATAAATTAATTACCATGAATATTAATGTCTTTTGTAAGGAAGTAGGAGTTTGAATAGTCCTATATAGGGGTTTAGTATTTAGATTTGTCTGTCTTTTCTGAGTTTTTAACTTTTTTATTATTTTGCTAACTTTTGTTAGTGTGTGCCTGGCCTAATATTTTTATACGTTTTTTTTTATTTTTAGTAAAAATAATGTAGTATTAGTCTAAATAAATGTATTTTCTAAACTCTTCTCGTAATGAGAAAATAAAAAAATAGAATTTTTTGACCAAAATATTAAATAAAAAATTATATAAGACGAAAAAGGCCAACTTAATACGCCTGTTGGATTTTTTTTTAGTTTTTTTATTTTTAATAATTTTTTTTTAAATTTGGCTTAAATGAGCATATTTTTAAAATTTATCTCATCACAAAGAATTCAAAAAGTAAAAAAATTTAAACTAAAATATAAAAAAAATTTAAAAAAAACAAAAAAAATTACTAAACTTTTTAGTCGAAACACATACTTATATATTTCAGTTTTTTTTTACTGAAAAAATCAACAAAACATATTAACCTATGATGCCTTAATTTTCTTTTTTTAGATGAATTAAAAAATTCAAAGATTTTTGCATATCAATTTATTTGGTTGACCACACAATTACAAGTTACAACAATAAAGTTTGGCCCCAACCACTCCGGTCGAGAGACCCGTGGGCTGTGATTTGAGCGGTGGCAGCAGAAGACAATCCATTACTGAGTAATTATTCAGTGCTAATGGAGTACCATATGACAAGTTTAAGTGATATTTTTATTTAATATAATAATAATAAATTTTATAATAAAAATATAATAATTTACATTTATTGGGTGGTTAAAAGTGAAAGAGTAATTCATATTATATAAGTTATGATTATTTATTTACTAAAAATACCACGTAACATCATTTATATAATATTTCAAGAGTACTAAAAAAGGGCAGCCAAATTGTGTGTGACTCAGTGCCATCACTGTGGAGATAAAATCTCCTACCCATTCATATGATCGTACAGTGATACCTGTAGCGTTATGAGGTTAAGCTATACTTTTAATGATTTTTATATCTTAAAATTCAAGTATGGAATAGTAGAATGCTCTTAATAAGAATCAACTATATAAGTGAGAAGGGACAACTTCTATGAGAATGCTAAGGCTACATTCTCTAACAGCACTCATGAAACCAGGATTTGCCCAGGGCTAAAATGTGCACAACCGTGAGAACCTAACTGTGTTTAGAAAAACTCTGTGTGAACTCTATTGTTTTGGCTTACACAAATGGTTGAACAGTTCAACGCATCGCGTCCACTGATTAGTTAGCAAGTTTGATAGTTTTTCACAATGGAATGTTCAAAGCCAAAAGCTACCTATCATATGCAGAATTTTTCTTATTGAACTTCTCAGTGTTTGCATCTTGTTGCATTTTCTTTTTCGTCAAATTCCATTTATGTGGGGGATTGTTGAAAAAAATAGTGGGTTTTGAATAAAAATTAGAACATGATTTTTAGCTAACTTTGAAGCAAATTATCTTTGAGTTGGATTAATCTTTTTTGATGATTTTAAGTTCTAATTTATTTATCTCCATGAGTAGAATAATCATGAATTTTGTGACATTCAAAATTATTAATGGGTGAATGAGAAATTGACTCCAAAAGTGTGCCATTGAAGTTGGCAAAATAACGGTAACTTAAAGCTATCCTGCATTGCTTGGAAAAGAAAATGGTGAGGGTCAATCCTAATATAAATATGCTTTCCCATCCCACATTAGTTGGGAAATATTTGGGTAAGTGGCTTATATAAGCCAAGTTGAGTCTAAGAGGTGTACCCATTGGGGGTATTCATCCATTTTGGTGGACGGGGGAGGACCTACCCAATGGTAGGTTCGACTCAAACCTCACATGCGCACGCCGTTGCTGTCGCTCGCCCGTTCAACCGACCAGCCAGCTGGCCGAGCCGGGCCGGGCCGGGGTCAGGCTTGGGCTCGGGCTCGGGTCCAGATCCGGATCCGTGGTTCGTGGTCCGTGGGTCGTGGGCTATGTGGGCTCGGGTCAACCCTTATCTTTTTGAAAAAATTGTATTTAATTAAAATTTAATTTATTTAAATTTTAAATTCGTTACTGTTATTATCAAACCGTTTGCGGTTCGGGACCGTTGGAGTCCGGTTTGGTTCGCGTCTGTTTGGACAAACTGAACTGGTGCCGTGTCGGTTCAGTTTAAACCGAACCGTCATCTTCAAACGCCTATAAATAGGCTGTTCCATACCCATTTTTAGTATCCAATCTCGAAGTCCCCTTGCCGAAACTCTGTGTCATCTTCGTTCCATTTATAAGTTTCCCGAGAAAATTCAAATATAGCAGCGTTCGCTGGTGTGCCGATCGCCGTACTTCCTCTAAACACAGAAACTATTTTATCCTGGAGGCAGACTCTTGTTTAATCGCAAGCACCGAGACGATGGCGTATTCTGTCTTAACGACACAACGTTCAACGTTGGACTCGGTCTCAATCTGCTTTTCATCTGTTTTGTAAGACTTTCAGTTTCATATTACCTGTTCTATTTATAATAGTTTTCTGCTTCTATTCGGTTTTCATTTTATTGGTTTATTGGTTCTGATATGATTTCCGTACTGCTTGCATAAAACAGTATCTTAAATAATGTTTATTTTTATTCTAATTTTCTGTCCTCATTTTATAATATACAGCAGTGTTACATTTCTAGTTCTACAGTATAATTATATTTCTGTTTTAATTTCCTTTATATTCAGTTTTCATTTCTGGTTTATATTTGCTGTATTTTTCTAGCCTTAATAATCAGATTAATTTTATTTTATTTTTTTTTTGCTTCTGAAATTAATTTCAGATTACTGAAATATTTATTATTGATTGAAAATCGACAGATTGTATAGTTTAATTATATTTTCAGAAATTATTACTACTAACAATTTTTTATTCACCTATTAATAATTTTGAACACCACAAAATTCATGATTACACTACTCATTGAGTGAACATATTAGGATTTAGAATCTTAAAAAATGATTAATTCAATCCAAAGTTATTTAATTTCAAAATTAGCTAAAAACCCATGTTCAAAAGTTCAAAACCCCCATTTTTCTAACAATCCACGACATGAATGAAATTTGACGAAAAAAATGCAACAAGATATAGATACAAAGAGAGTTCAATAAAAGGAAAACTCTACATAGAATAAGTAGTTTTTGATTTTGAACCTTCTATTATGAAAAATTATCGGACTAATTGGCTAATTAGCAAACATGATGTCTTGAACTATTTAGCTGTTTGTGTAATCCAACACAATAGATTTCACACAGAATCCTTTTAGGCACAGCTTGGTTATCACGATTGTGTTTATTTTGGCCCTGAATATTCGTGTTATTTATGATTACTTCCGAGAATTTAACCTTAACAATTCTCATAAAATCGGCCCAGTTCACACTCATATAGGTGATTCTTATTAAGAATATCTTGCCATACTCCACTTGGATATCTGAGGTATAAGAATCATTAAATCATAAATTATCCTAAATCACGCTGCAGACATTACTATTTCATCATAGAAATGGGTAGGAGAAAATCTCTTTAGTGATCCTCTTAGAGTCACATATAATTTAGTTGTCCCATTGAACCTAAATCTTGGGATCTCCAGTCAGCTAGATTGGGTTGCCATTGTGGTGTCTCTTTAGTAATAGGCTTTAGTCCCATTCCCCTCGATAAACAATTCACTTGTTCTCTGGTCAAACTTTTGGTTAACGGATCCGTGATATTATTTTTTGACCTTATGTACTCATTGGATATAATTCCACTTGAGAGTAGTTGTGTCACGCCCCAAACTTCGAGTCACGTGAAACACCAACAAGCAACCAAACATAGCACCCAACCCGAGAATATACTCTCAAGTAAAACCATAGATGCATTATATATAATCGCTAAACGGCTTACATAACACGGTTCTAACACCGGGAAAACATATAAACATACATAAAACAGAAAGAACAAAAAGGAAGACTACAACTCTTCCACCTCTCCAGCCAACCCCAGATCAACCTGCGTGACCGGTACCTGAAAAATATTTTAAATCTCACACTGTGAGCCAAAACTCAATAGGTACTAGACAACACATGCAATATAAGCTAAACATACTTGAAAAACGAGGTGCAGTTTTATACTCTCTTTCAAGCCTTCAAAACAATTTTCATAAGCAAGGGAGAGTGAGAATAATAACCAGGTTGGACTCACAAGAGCCTCGAAAATGGTTTTCATATCGTGATTCACGTGAGTCTTAAAAATAATTCAAAATTTGGTTTTATCCGTTCCATAATGCAGTTCATGCAACCCATGCAACACTTGTATCCTCGGGATCACATTTCCATCATTCGGACACTCACACACACGTCTTTAGGATCACATTTCCATCATTCAGACACTCACACCGACGTCTTTAGGAACACATTTCCATCCTCCAAACTCAACACACACGTCCTTAGGATCACATTTCCATCCTTCAGACATTCACATGCACACATCCTTAGGATCACATTTCCATCCTTCAAACACGACACACGCACCCCTAGGATCACATTTCCATCATTCCTTAGGATCACATTTCCATCCTTCAGACTCAACACACGCATCCTTAGGATCATATTTACATCCTTCAGACTTAATGCATAACTCCATGTACTATCACTATGTTTCACATACCACGTCACATGCTACACACGCGACTCACACAACACTTGCAACTCATGCAACATACACCATATGCATCCACTCCTTAGAGCCCACATACATGCCTATAAGACTCTGCATTTTAAAGCATAAAATTACGTTACGCATATCGACAATAAGCCATGTATAACTTCACAATTTGTACATAAATAAATTAAAGTTACAAATGCACATAGCCAGTTTTAAACGCACATAGCCATATAACTTCACATCATAACGTCACCCGCCATACAACCCGACATCCATTCACATAGA
Source organism: Heliamphora exappendiculata (assembly GCA_034768845.1). Lineage (NCBI taxonomy): Eukaryota > Viridiplantae > Streptophyta > Magnoliopsida > Ericales > Sarraceniaceae > Heliamphora > Heliamphora exappendiculata. The sequence continues at coordinate 27,148 of JAOTRH010439685.1, forward strand.
CAACCAACACCCCACACAACCAAGCCTAATTGGAAGGCTAACACCAAACCCATAAGACCCCGATTCTCACAAACCAACACCTCATCCTAAAGAGCCACGGGCCCAAACACGCCCCACACCCAACGAAAAACAAGCACCAAACACCTAACTGTGCACCACACCCACATCTAACCAGGTACATCACCCCGACGACGACACCTAAACAAACACTCGAGGCCATGACACGACCCTTGACACCACAACACGACCAATCGAATGCCAAAAAGAATCCAACAGTATTTCAGTCGACTAATCCCATATATCAATCAACTAAATACTATTGAAAACAAATTAAAAACCAAAGAACCAACCACCAAACAACCACACAAAATAGCCCAGGTCCAGTCAACTAGACCCCCCTCTAGGTGACCCAAACAACACACTGGAATCTCGTCAAAAATGCCTAAAAACCACTGTCCAGTCAACTAAGTCCATGGTCCAGTCGATTGAACCTCAAAAACCAAGATCCAGTCGACTAATCCCACGATCCAGTCGACTGGGCTAAGAAGGAAACAATTTTTTGAGTTATGGATTTAGCTCTCTAAACCTCGATTCAACGCCTCCAAACACCCATCCAACACCCTCAAACATACCCACGCTCAAGCCTTGCACCAACCCCTTAAAATAAACACCCAAAACACGATTTTATCCAATCGAAATCGATAAAAAATGGTTTTTAAATGCAAAACCCAACTTTTAAACAAAATCAAGTCTCATGCAATTTAACGGTAAAAACACGCACGATTACACGTAGCACCCTTATAAGACATGAGAGTCTAGGATTCTACTTCGGTGATTTTAATGCCTCGAACCATGTGCAAAATCGAGTTTCAACAGAATGAAATTCTATCCGAATGGATGCATAGACCACGACACCAATAACAAGGATCGGCTGTTGGATCGTTAAAAATCGAGCCCCAGGCCCCCGAGAAGTTAAAGAGAAGGCAGAGTGAAAACGGAGAAAACTTAGCGGAGAAGTTTTGAAAAATATCTTTTGAAAATATCTAACTCTAGATATTTATAGGCCTCTAAAATATTTTTTTTATAAAAATTTTTAAAATTCACATCGCAACGCCCCACGACCCCGGGAACCAACGCCGTATGCATATCTAACCCCGACATTCATCTAAAAAGCACATAAACATGCAAAATAAAAAACAGAAAACACGCATCGAAAAATGCCAAAAAAAACGGCTCAGGGTCTCACACGTTGTTTAATGGTATTATGTCTACGACATATATATCATGACTTATCATTATACAAATTACTCTATGCTCTTTCAATTGTAGATTAACTATCACAATGAATGCAAATTGACAGCACAGGTTTAGGCCACACTGGATTATCTTTTAAGAAATGGAATAGCCATTCTGCTTCTTCTCCAGCTTTATCCAAAGCTATAAATTCAGCTTCCATTGTAGACCTAGTGATGCATGTTTATTTGGAAGATTTTCAAAACATAGCTACACCTGCGAGAGTCAAGACATATCCACTTGTGAATTTTGAATCTTTTGTGTTAGATATCCAGTTAGCATCACAATAGCTTTCTAGAACAGCTAGATATCTTATATAACACAACCCATAGTTACAGGTGTATCTTAGATATCTAAGAACCCTAACTATAGCCTTCCAGTGGCCTGCCCCTGAGTTATTTGTGTATCTACTTAATTTACTTACTACATATGCTATATCCGGTCGTGTGTAGTTTTTTAAGTACACTAGATTCTCAATAATCTTATAATATTCTAATTGAGCTATGATTTCGCTCGTATTTTTGAATAGATGTAGATTTACATATACCGGCATTCTCGCTGGACAATCATTATCCTTGGTGAATTTACCAAATATTTTCTCAATATAATGTGATTGAGACAAAGTATATACCTCAGATATTTTAAAAAAATTTATTCCTAAAATAAATCTGTTACTCCTTTGTCTTTCATATCAAACTGTTTGTTCAACATTTTCTTCATAGACTTGATTATTTGATCATCACTACTTATGATGAACATGTCATTAACATAAAGACAGATGATGACATATCATTTGTCTGTGTTTTTAACATAAACACACTTATCACATTCGTTTGTCTAGAAATCATTTGACATCATGGTATTATCAAATTTCTCATGCCATTACTTTGGCACTTGTTTTAATCTATAAAGAGATTTGACGAGTTGACAAACTTTATTTTCTTATCCAGGAACAGCAAACACTTCTAGTTGTTCCATATAAGTCTCTTCATTCAATTCACAATTAAAAAAAGTCGTCTTCATATCCATTTGATGTATATCTGGATTAAATAATGTAGCCATAGAAATTAGTATACATATAGACGTTATTCTTGTAACTAGTGAATATGTGTTAAAGTAATCACGACTTTCTTTTTGTCTGTATTCTTCGACCACAAGTCTTTTTTTATACTTGTCAATTGAACCATCCGCCTTCATCTTTCTCTTGAATATCCATTTATATCGAAAAGGTTTACAACCGGATGGAAGATCCACCAGTTTTCATGTATGATTCTAAACGATGGATTCAATCTCGTTGTTCACAGTCTCTTTCCATAAAGGGGTTTCAGCACTGGACAATACCTCATTGTAAGTTCGAGGCTCATTTCCTAACAAATAAGTAAAAAATTTAGACCAAAGGATTTAAATATTTTAACCCGTTACTACGCCTAGGTTTTTCATCTCCTTCTCGATCTTCATCATGATCACTACTTTGAGTAGTGTCATAAGTTCTTTTTACAAAAGTTGTCTCTTGTCTATAATTACAAGAAAATATATGTTTAAAGAACACTGCATTCCTTGACTCAATAATAGTATTAACATGCATATCTGAAACTTCAGATTTATGAATCAGAAATCGATAAGCACTACTATTATTAGCATAACCAATGAATACACAATCAACGATTTTAGATTCTAATTTTGAATTTTATGGTATAAGCACTGCTACTTTTGTCGAACACCCCCACAGTCTTAAGAATTTGTATGTTTAGATTCGATCTTTTTACAATTCATAAGGTGTCTTATTGGTCTTCTTATGAGGTATCTTATTAAGAATATAATTAGCTGAAAAAATAGCTTCTCCCCACAAGTTCTGAGGTAAACCCGAACTAATCTGTAGGGACATGGTTCCGTTTTATTTTGAGAATTAATTAAAACTTGTCTTATTACGTTCGGTGGAAAGTAAAAAGGTGTTTTACTTTTGAGAAAGAATTAGAATTTGATCATGGTAATATTTGTTGAAGATAATTGTGACCTTGGTAATACATGATAATAATTATTATGAGTTATTTTGATGAGTTGTGAGGTGTTTGGTATAAAAATTTGAACCTTATATGTATCTTTTCTTTAGAATCATGAACAGCGGTGATCGCTCAAGCAGTCACTAGTCCGCCCGAGCGGACGGTTGGTAAACAACTTTTTAAAAAGCACGAGTGCGGTATCTTTTTGTCATTTTCTCTCATCTCTCTCTCTTTCTAAGCTCGAAAATAAACCTTAGAAACCTCTTGGGGCTCTCTTGAGCTCCCCTAGACCTTCAATAGTGGATCTCTCATGCTCCCCTCTTGATCTTGTGCCATTAGAAGGTTGACATACGTGTTGGAAGCTCCATTCTCACCGAGCGGGTTGGTGATTTTCGTGGTTGAAGCTTGCTAGAGATTGGTTATTGAGGATTCATCACCTAAGAATTTAAGACTAACTTTGATCATTGTATGGATATGGGTTGTATACCTTGTTGTATTTACTTAAAATGATGAAAATATATGATTTTGAAAACCCTATGATGGATTGTGATGTTAAAACATGAGTGTTTATGGATTTAAGCATGATTTGTATTAAATCTATCTTCTTGTTATTGTTGAAAATGCTTTAATTTTGAATATGAGAAGTTAGGATTTTGATTGGGTTAAACCTTGAACAAATTGGGGCTTTTGGGTTGGTAAACTCAAATGGTTAAATTGACTTGATTTTTAATAAATTAGAGGTTGTGTTAATCTACTTGTGTATAAATTCTATGAAATTTCAAAAAATGTGAAAACTATGAAATGGTGGGTTGCGAATTTTGAACAAGTCATACGAGTTTGGTAAAATGCAAAAATCACGTGATGATTGATTGAAAATTTTAGATTAATTAAACCCGAATGTAAAATGAATAAGAGCAAAGTGTGTTTAAATGGCTTAAACCATAAGTGTGTTGGGTGTTAACGAGAAGAATCATGTTTGAGTTAGACTTGCATTGGTTTTAATGTAAATAATCTAATTAAGGTACCACATGACTTGATTGGATACTTAAGTTGGGCACGAGTAGCACATCGGTGAAAGATCGAAAACTTACGCAATGTATGGTAGACTCTTTCATCGGGTTAATCCCCATAAAAACGTACTCTGGGCAGTCCACCCATCGATATTTTCGAGAAAAATCGAAAATGTGTGTTCTCTGTGTCGGGCTATAGAATGGATACTTATCCATTAGGCATTGCGTGACTCGGTTATGATAATTACGCCTCGATCTATAGGCGCAATCCAGGTTTTGGTACTTAATTAAATCAAAAATTGATTTGGTTTTGAAAAACATTGGTTAATGGCTGAGTGTAATTAAAAATATAAAAATTGTGAATAAAATTTGTTAGTTATAGGCAACCCAAGAGGGAGGTGAATTGGGTCTTAAAAAATAATTACAATTTTAAAAAAAAATTTGAAAATTTTTTACTATTGCAAACAAATATAGTAAGATAATTAAATATTAAAACAAAACAAATATTAAAGAGGTTAGGGATAGAGAGAATGAATCAGACACCAAACATTTATGTAGAATGCTTCGCGGGTGCTTTCAAAGCCTTACAACCACAAGACTTCCCTTGAAAATATCCACAAGGATACGAATATTTACGGACACATTCAAAGGTCTTACAATAGCTTTAAGATGATCCTATGAAAATAATCTCATGTTTTCTTGTAATCACTCTTGAACTCTTATTTGATGAGATTTACTTACTTACTCAAAGGATAAAGGGTGACTCACCGTTGGATACAATAAATGAAGTGTATCAATGAGTATCACTCAGTCTTTTTATAAAAATTGATTAGCAAAAAATGAAGAGGTAAAGAGAGATAAGGTACAAGAGCTGGAGTTATAACAATAAATGAAAGTTTGAAGATTTTGAGTTTGAATCAAGCAATAGAACAGTGATTGTAAGTCTCCAGAGAACTTAAATGCTGATGAGTAACTCCTTATATAAGCTCTTGAGTCTTCATGACCGTTGGAGGTAGATGAGGGCATTTAATGCAAAAAATTCAACCGTTTAACTCTGCCGCGAATTTGAATTTTCATTGCAGATGTCGACACAAATGCTTTTGGGTCGACACAAAATGGCTAGGGCATAGTTCTTTAAGTGGTTGGGTCGACTCTAATCTTTTGAGGTGTCGACACAATTTTTGTAATCTTTCTCACCAGTACAACAGTGTCGACACATTTTGTTTTGATATCAACTCAATGGTTCTTCAGATTTTCGAAGAAGGCAATTTGTGTCGACTCATTTTACCTTGGTGCCGACACTAAAATTCTGCAAAAATTCTCAAGAGATTTGTGTCGACCCATTTGAATATTGGTGTCGACTCAAAAACTCTTCAGGCGGGCTCGGGATATTTGTGTGGACTTGACTTCAATTTGAGTCGACACACAAAATTCAGCAGGTGATCTCGGTGCTTTTGTGTTGACTCATTTTTCATTTGTGTTGACTCAAAGTTTCGGTTAACAAAAGCGAGGAACCACTTTTATGTCGACTCAAACTTTGTTTGTGTCGACTCTTTTTAAGTGGAGAGAGTTTTGGCTCTTTTATATCGACTCGAAATCTATTTGTGTCAATACTAATTTTTAATACCTGAAACATCTTCAACAGATATGTTAGGGTGTCAACTCATTTACTCAAAAGTGTTGACACACTTGAGATGTTCAAGTATTCTTTGTTGGGAATATATACTGAAAAGTCATACTTTTTATGTATTTTATTCTGGATCCCTGACATATTAATGAGAAACATTTGAGATGGTTTTGCATTT
>JAOTRH010439694.1:0-33246 GCA_034768845.1 Heliamphora exappendiculata
TATATATATTAGCTTGTTACATACAAAATGCTTAAAAGGCTCAAATGCGAAAAAATGATATTAATTAGAAAAAGTACTCTACCATGCATTTCGCTGGCCACTTTTATATCCATTTATTGTTGTTGAGTTGAACCAGTCATTTGATTTGTTTTGACGGTCAGATTTTAATGAAAATAAAATAATAAAAGTTAAATATATTTTACTTATTATTTATTATTGTAATAATATTTATGTTCGTCTGTTACAAAGTTTAATTAGGCTATTAAATAGCCTGTTCACGTTATAAAATAATTATATTACCAATAACCTATTTTAATATCATAAAGGTTATAATATAAAATTTGTATGAATTGTAATACTAATCGTGGTAATTTAATTTGAAATTCTCAAAAAAACTCTATATAAAGGTACTATGAAAATTTTCCGTTTGTAGATTGATTTGCACAAATTAATTTTCTTAAATAAACTAAACGATGTAAAAGCTTAAAATAATCAATCCCACAAACAGTAAATATAAATAATCACAACCACACACGAGACAGCAATTTTTACGTGAAAATTTCAAATCGGGTAAAAAATACGAGACCACACCGGGTCTAGAAAATCAAACACTATTAAAAACTTATGTTGGTTACAAGAGAATCTTACAAACCGACGTTGTACTCACAACCAATTGTTTGAAAGCCTACTCCTGCTGAATACACGTGCACCAACTCATGTACTTGACCGCCGCTGGAACCTAACACCGGATTTCAATGTTGACGGACTCCTCCACCAGATTTTAACACTTGAGAATCCTCTCAAGTGACTTCATGAATCCAAACTAATTGTTGAAGGTTTGATTGACTTGATAATTGGCTTGAAAAAGCGAAAGCTAAATAATCATCAAGTTATAGACTTGCTTGCGAGTACAAAGAATAAATCTTTAAAGCTTGTGGCGGCTAGGTTTTCATAAAAATATAATAAAGAGGCTCGCCCACAAAAGAAACCTAAAAGCCTATTTATAGAAAACTGCCAAACCCTAACAGCAGCAATTAAAATCTGGCCCACGCGTACATGACCGATCGATCATACTTTTTACCAATCGATCGGTCATTTTATACTTGCAGTTATTTTGTTGCAGAGGCTTGAAACCGAGAGCTGCTAAAGACTGCTCGATGGACTGATCGATCGGTCTATCAAGCGGTCTGATACTGCTGCTAGTTTTTTACTGTTTTCTGCTTCTCTTTCACTGCGCTGCAATATCAAACCACAACTTCCACAAGAACAAGTGTAAAAATATCACCGAATAAAATAAACAATATGAATAAACATTTGTCATAGAATTGCCAATCATAAAACGAATATTGCCGAGGGTAAGATTCCTAACAATCTCCCCCTTTAGCAATTATGTGACAAAAAAATCCAACAAAGTCAATTAAACAAACTAGCAAAAATGATACAAAAAAATTAATATTGATTTGACACAAATAAAGCACTTCCACAAAAAAAAAAAAACTCCCCCTCAAACAAAACATACCAAAAAAACGACTCAACTCCCCCCTAAACCTCGACTCCCCCTCTATTTTTTCCCCTTTTTATCACGAATTGACAAACAGACACAAGAAAAAATAAAACAAATCTTTTTGAGTAAGGAACAAGATTGAAGAATAAGTACGAGAACCATGCATATGCTCATTCATGTAAAATCACAAGGTCTAGCCAAATTGATTAAAGACACACACATGATTCAGGATATCCTATATTCATATATGAACGAACACCATCAGAGTAGATTCTATATGAAGCAATGTGTGTGTGACTTGAAAAAATTTTAGACACAAAGATCAAATCCTATATGGGATCAAAAAGACTGAGTTACATTTATTTATTAGAGACCAAGAATATCACAAAGTCAAATCAGCGTTGACCCAATTCACTTTATAGGTTAACTCCCCTTCAACTAGAGATTGCAATTTTTTTAATGCTTTCATAGGCGGCTTTCACACTAATATGAACGAAAAAGCAAAGTTCGCATAGGTAGCTATTTTCTAAGAAAATTTTGGCAAAAATTTCAAGGTGACTGCACACTAATACATACGAAAAGACAAGGTCCGCATAGGTAGCCATTTTCTCAAACCAAACAAACAGAACCAAAAGAAGAAGAGAGCTTAAACATTAAGATCAAGTGGGTCGCCACTATGTGGTCATTTTGTGAAATCTATAGATAACTGAAAGATAAAAAAGGCCAAAACAAAATATAATCCCAATTGCGAAAGATTCTTGCATCTATCATTGTTCAAGTGGTGTACAGAATAGACTCATTTCTGAAAGCGTTCTACCCACTATGAACTAGATTATCCAAAAATAGTGCGGTAAATAATCTCAAAGCCTAAAAAGTGAGATTTTAGTCAAAAGAAATAATGCACAGAAAAAGGTACCCAACCTTTAATAAAGTCCCCCACAAATTTTTCTTTTTTTTTTTTTTTTTAAAACGACAACAACCACACAAAATAAATCAAGCACACAAAGCAAAAAAATAAGATCCAAAACGGACTAGGGACTACGACTAGCTAAAAAGCTAACGAGATCACTCTTTTTGACCCAAACTTTCTTGATTTTCAAAGACACGGGTTCTGGGTGAGAAACCCAATTCTTCCTAGGTTGGGATGGCATGCCAAATCTGAATCTATTCAACCGAGTGTAGTGGGGTCTGATGTGTCCTTTTATACCACATGGTGACAAATTGGCACAAAAAATGTATTCCTATTCAACTTCATGCAATCTGGACGAGTGTGACCAATAATACCACAATGATGACAAGTAGGAATAAATTTAGCCTTTCTTACCTCACCATGTACAATGGTGGATTTACCCATCTGATGTCCCCACTTTCCATTGAGTTTTGATGAAGCATTTGCAGAGAGTCTTTTTGAACTTATTCCACTCCTTGCTTTCACAAACTTTGGTGCAGATTCAAGTGGAATTGGCTGGCCAATTTTTCCTTTCCTTTGTACTGTTTGCTTGAAGAAGCACCAACAAAGCCAAGTCCACACCTATCTTTCACAGCCTTATGTACACCAAGCATGTCATCCAAAGCCATGGTACCTGCATTCAATTTCTTAAAAGTAAATTGAGCTTTTAACATATCTTTTTCAAATATAATAAATTTTAATTCAAGATCAGTTTTTATCTCAACACAAGCATGCAACTTTTTTTCAAGAAATTCAATCCTGGTTTGTCTAGTTTGACACAATTCAGACAAGTCAATTTTTTTTTTTTCACATTTTGTAAGTTTTTCACACAAAATCTTCTTTTCTGATTTTAATTTCACATCCAGGTCTTGAGCTTCAGTTAGCTCTTGCTTCATACCATCTCTCTCCTTTTCACACAATTTATATTTTTTAACCAATTTTGCATTTTGTTTAGTCAACAAATAATTCTCATTGTACAGCTTATCATAAGCTTGTTGAAGAGTTCCGTCATCCTCAGACTTACTACCCTTTTCACCTTCCTCTTTTCCAGAATTCTCAAAATTTTTACTTTCAAACTCAACAGATTCCTCCTGAACAGACGCAACAAAAGCTACAATTTCACCGTCATCATAATTAGATTCCTTTTCATCACTCGTGTCAGGTTCACTCTCGTCATCCCAAGTAACTGTGAATTCTTTCTGTTTCTTTCTAAGAAAGTTCGGGCATTCTTTAGCCATATGTCCATCTCCTTTGCATTCAAAGTATAGAATTTCAAAAATTTGGCCTTTCGACCATTTTTTAATAAAATTGGACATATTTTTAGCTTTGCCTTTATCGTGCTTCTTTAGTGATTTTTCTTCCTGATTAGGCTTGTCACGCCCCCGACTCCGAGGCACATGAACACGCTTAACAACCTAATAATCTATGCCGATTGATGAGAAAACCCTTTCATGTAGTTTAACCCGTGCTTGGAATCTCCTTTAAAGAAAACATACTGAGTTCAAATTATTTTAAAAATTATCGTTTTTCAAACTCTACCTCAAAATGTCTAAGTATAATTCTTAAAAATTTTGCCAGAGTCTCCTCTGTTTTTCGAATTATTCCAAATTTCTTGTAAACCTGTCAAACTCAAATTACAATATATACTCAGGCACCGCCTAGATCTCAAGTCTCAATCACAATTTAAACTATTCAATACGAATGCCTCTGTGTTTTTAACTAAGACTTCCTAGAACTTAAGTAAACATCCATTCTAATTATTTCATGTAACAAAAATACTTACTAGAATTTAAACCCTTAGAATACATCACTTAACACAAAGGGTTTATAGCTCAAATATAAAATGTAACTTTTTCTTATGCAACTTCATTAATATACAAATGTCGTTGCCAAATTAAAAAAATCTTCATCTCTCTTCTTCACGTCACGACCTACTTCAATTCTTCCCTTGATTATTGAAATGTGAAAAAAAATATTAAACAACATACCTGAGCCGAAACCCGTAGGATAAAGACTAAAATAAGTGCAATGCATGACTTGTGAGGTGTGGATGAGTAAGGTATTATGCAATCACTTTCATTTATTCGTTTTATCTATTTCTTAATTCACATATACATCCAGTTTATATAAATTTCAAAGATAATATAAATTCATTTAGATTTCTTGGTTTCAAATTTACTTAACTCATCTACTTAGTTCGTTTGTTAATAATTCCAACGTTATAGTATCATTAAACTTGCTTCAGCGTCTTAATTTATCTATTAGATTTTTATTTCTATTCTTTTCGTTTCTTTTTCATTAGTTACATTCGTCTTTTGTTATTTCTCTTTCCAATTCATCCATCTATTATTCACATTTTCGTTTCGTTTCATTTCATTAATCCCATATTGAACCGACATCGGTGCAGTTTATAGAAACATGGCCCCATTCACCCCCAATAGGCTACGCGAAGCCATTGTGGAATGGGTCGCCCTATAACTCACCACGACACAACCACCACATTTCGGGGGCTAACCCATGGGCATGTGGTTCCCATCTTGCGCAAGTTTTCAGTCTTTCACCGAGGAGCTGTGCAAGCCCAACTTAATCACATCAACTATCCTCGGTTCAATATTTAATCAATCATATCAATATTCATTAATCAACCGGGAGTCCACCTCCCCACATAAACCTCATATTCATATCGTTTTCCATCAATCGCAGGGAGTCCAACCATTCACAGGCTCCTCTCCCAATCACAATTTTACAATTATTTATTTGCAATCCACATTCTTTATCTGTTACATTATATCACATTTCAATTCAATACCATGAGTCACAAACACGTTTTCATAGGTTCATCTATCACCATTTTACCATGAAAGTCCCAAATGTAAGCCTAACATGGTTTCTTCAATTAATTATCTCCAATTTATTCCATTTTAGTCACCCCTTTCAGTTGTTCGCATTAATATGGCAAGGATTCATCATTCATTTATCTTCACTTCATCAGATTTAAAATTTTGCAATTCCAATCGTCAACCTATGTGCTATGCAATTACAAGTTTAAGTTGTCAATAGAACTATCGAGTTACTTTACACAAATCAAAAATCAACTAGTTATATAGTTCCAATAACTTTTAAAGTGCCTAATTTAGTCTCATTACCCAAATATAGTAAAAGTCTCTCATCAATTCATAAAGTTAAACCAAGTTTACAAATCAAGCTTTCAACCAATGTAGAGCTCAATAGATAAAAAAAAAATTTAACTCACTCAATCACAACACTAGCCACAATTCATATTTCTATGAATGTCAACCAATCAAATTTTCAAGTCATATCCCATTAGTATTTGAATGAACCCGATTTAATAATTTGATTCATTAATTAGCTCCACTTCCATATCTCTAGAGTTAGCTAGGAAATCGACCTTCACATGACAATTTAAAAATTAAATTCCATCAACTTCAACTGTGAATCCACTTGCTACCTTTGGTTTGCCTCATTAACTGATACACCAACACACTATTTCATCATTTAACCCCAATTCATTAATTCCACAACCCATGAATTAAGTTTAATATTCAACCACTTAGGTTAAATCCCGAACCCCATTCAATTTGTCTTTGAATTAATTTCAAGTCAAAGATTGAGCAACCCATAGGTTAACAGCATAATGTAGAGTTTATACTTCAAGTTATGCCACAAGTCCATTATATTAATTTGAGATTCCAAATATTATTTAATCATCTCTTGAATACTTCACATTTCAATAATTTAGCAATTTAGAGGTCAAACACCACACCATAATGGTTAAACCCACCAAGTAATTCAAGTGTTATGAAATTAAAGCTTCCTAAGGCTCCCAATGTCTAAACTAGAATTTACTTTAAATAATTTTTCACTCTTCTAATTTAGTAATGCTTCCAATCTTTAATTCATATTTTATCAAATCACAAGGCCCCAAGTTATAGTTTAACGCTTCAACTTCAATAATTTGACTCATTTCATCAACACCAACCTTATAAACCAAAAGTTAACTATGCCTTTCATCAACATTCCATGTTCACAATTAATCAATAATCTTTACCTACTAACCTCCAATTAAGACCTTAATTATTCATTGAGAGTTCCTATAACCCACCATTAAATTAAATTTTCAAGGGTTCAAACCATTATAATTCAATCAAAATTTAACCACAACTTGAGTTCAAATAACCAAATAAGTCTCAATTTCTCAAATTTAAACTCATCCTCCATGAATTCCACATGCTTCAATTACATAACCTGAAGTTCATACACACCGACTACTAAAATCTTTCCAATTATTCATAAGTTTAATTTCCAAATCATTATCTAACAAGTGAATGGCTCAAACCTCTCCTTGGGTTATCCATATATCGTACTTTGATCGTGAATTTTAACTCTATAATCTATGAACCACCGAACTACATAGCTTTGGTAGCCCCCTATAGGTTTCAATTTCACATTGAATACCAAGTATTATAATCCACGTGTAGAAACTCAAATATGATTAGAGTTTAAATTAAGCTCTCATGAATTTGGGTTTCAGATGTCAATCAAGCAATATCAACACAAATCAATATAGTTCACCATAAATTAGTCTAAATCCTACCTTTTGAAACCTCTAACACCTTGTAATCTTGCCAAGATGAAAACTCCAGGTTTGGCCACCATAAAGTAGAGTGTCGGTTGTTTCAAAGTTGAAGCCTCTCGGTGGAACATTCAAATTCAAGTCGGCAGCGTGTAAGTTGCGGCGTGAACTCTCTGATTTTGATTATAAACCTATGATTCCAAGCTTAAATCCCGATCCGCGAAAATCGGGTCTCCATACTGGTGGATGTGAGTTCGGTGGTCGCGTGGTGGTGCTCCGGTGGTTTAGGGTGGAACTGAGAAAAACAATGAAGAGAGAAGAGAGAAAGAAACTGCCGTAATTAGTGGTAGTCCAGGCGGCGGCGCCAGTGGCTAATCGGCGGTAGGAGACAACAACGCCGATGAGGGTGGAGGCGCAAGGGTTTGCCGCAGCGTGAATGCCGTGATGGTGGCGCAGCATTTCTCTTCTCCCATAGCAGAACCGACACAAAAAAGGAGAAGAGAAGAAAAGTGTGCGCCGAACAGGGGAGGGTTCAGTCTTCTCCCTCCTTTTTCCTTATCTATATTGATGATCAGTGAAGAAGAAGAGGAAGAAACGAGAGCCAAGGGGAAAATGACGCACACACCATCGGCTGTGTTTGGCTCATTTGCGATATATATGTATTGTATTGTCTTCTCTCTTTTTTTCTCCAACCTTCTAGACGATTCTTGTATTATATATTATATTATATATATATATATATATACACTTTATGTATCCTTATTAGTTTTAACGGAAGCCGCCATAATTTTATTCTCCAAGACAATTTATTAAAATTCCAAATTACCTCTTTAGAATTTCTTATCTCATAAAATTAATCACTAATTAATATTATCGGGTTCTCACACGCGCCAACCACGTACAACGTGCACAATTCATTGAAAAAAAAAATCATTTCCATTAATTTAATTACGTCAAAAATAATTACTCAAAATAAAACGTGCCGGGCCACTACAAGGCTTTTTAGTTTTTAAAAAAATTTTGATTTTCTTCACAAAAGCAGCCATCATGTCAGGGTCTAAATCATCATCAGAATCACTTGCAGAACCTTGAGCTGAAGTGAAAGCCAAATTTTTTGAAACATTTTTGTTTTGAAAATTTAGCTCATAGGTTTGCAGGTTTCCAATTAAGTCTTCAATAGAAAAAGAATTAACGTCTTTGCTCCCTTCTATTGCTGTGACTTTTGGTTGGAAACGTTCGAGTAAAGATCTAAGAATTTTTTGAATAATTTTAGAAGTCGATATTTTTTCACCAAGATTAAAAGAGGCATTCACAATATCATTTAGTTTAGCATAAAAATTGTCAAAACTTTCATTGTCTTTCATGCGCAGAGTTTCAAAATTTGTTGTAAGACGTTGAAGTTTTGAGATTTTTACTGTATCAGTCCGTTCGTGAGTGATTTGAAGTATATCCCACGCTTCTTTAGCCAAGTCACACGTACTAATTTTATGAAACTCATCTTGTGTGACTCCACTAAAGATAGCATTTATAGTTTTGCTATTCTAGCCTGCATTCTCAAAATTAGCTCTGTCCCACTTAGCCACGGGCTTAGGGACAATTTCTCCATCAACAGTATAGGTGGGACACTTATAACCCTCAACAACAGAAAGCCGAACTCTTTCATCAATGGATTTCAAAAAAACTCTCATCCTAACTTTCCAAAAGGGGTAATTATGGCCATTAAGAATTGGTGGTCTACCGGTCGAAGCTGTTGGAGCGAAAAAAAAATTGAACCGACGTCGTGACCGTAAAAAATGACGTATGCATTTTTCATAAAAATTGAGAATTATATTAATGTTAATAGTATAATACCTTTATGAAACTTGTCGAAAAGTTTCAAGAAATCCCGAATACGTTGAAGATGACCTTGCAATCTTTCCACGTATGTCCCGGACGTACTACGACGATCACGGTGTGTGGGCACCGATTCTGATCGAAGAGTTCTCTTGCTTTTGGTTTCTTCTCACACACTTCTCTCCAAGAAGAAAAAATTAATTTCCAAAAGAGGAGAGGGGGCGGCAGCTAGGAGAGGGAATTAGGGTTAGCTTATTGCCTCTTAATGATATATCCCATATATATCACTTAAGATATGTATGGCATCTATATCTTCCTACCTCAAAATTGGAAAGAGATATATATCCATCATAAAAACAAATTCCATCCCCATATTAGGGCCGGCCACCTAAGGAGTAATTCCTAGGTGTGCCAAAAATCAAAATCGTCCTTCAACATTTAATTTAATTCCTCAATGTCCCCGGCGGCAATACCGGCATTCAAATTAAATTAAATAATTACCGAAATTAACAAAAAAAATATCTCTGCGTATAATGGGCTACATGAGGGATCATGAGAAAGTATAGGACTTGGGCTAACTGTACGAGAAAATTGAATATCCCTAACTCTGTCCCTGCACTAGATCCTTTCCCGTATGAACCAGAACTTATTACACTAAAGGTCCTGACTGAACTCCCGGCCCTAACTCAAATTATGTCTTGAGTTTTCAATTATCAAATGCGCTGAATTCTCTCCACGTTTAAGATATGGATTCCTAATAAATAAATCAGGTTACTGACAACCCGATTTAATTATCCTCTTCTCCTCGCAACCGCACCGCTTAACCTTTTGATATGCTTGATCCGAAGATCCATTGTACAAGTTTAGCATAGTCAAGCCTATAAGCAAAGAACACGAGGGGGAACACCTCAACCTAAATCGAACATGGTTTTCGTCAGCTGATTATCAATCATCGGACAAATAACGCTAGTACCCAACTCATCGGTATTCTTGTCCTCATAGAGAAAATCTCAACCATTAATGACTCAAAGTACTGTACATCATCTTAACACAATTAATCAATCACTTCAAAATTAAGAGTTCGTGCAATACATGATAATACGGGATATGGATCAATTCATATAGCCAGTGTAAAATCGATCATCCCGTTGATCCCGCTCAATACACTCAAAGTGTACTAGCACATCGAGCTCGAACATCGAATTTTCAAAACCTGAATTCGATCTGTTCGATCTAGCCAAGACCAGCTACTATAACGATGTACTACAATCGTACCAATAGAATGTCCGGGTCCATTACGATTGTGAGCCTACCTGTATAATCTATCAGAACCTATGATCCGATCTTTCGTGCAGTACACGCCGAGTCAAATACTGGATACAATATACGAACTATACATTTATACATTACAAATACAAATATGAAATTATAAATACAAAACCATCTCAAATTGTTTCTCATTAATATGCCAGGGATCCATAATAAAATACATAAAAAGTATGATTTTTCAGTATACATTCCAAACAGAAGCGCATTTTCTAAGAAAATCTATTTATTACAAATCAGTCAATGGATCACACAAAAAAAATTTAAAAGAAATTTGTGACCTGCTCTGATACCAATTGAAAAATTTTTGTTTGTAAACTGATTTGCAGAAATTAATTTTCTTAAATAAGCTAAACGATGCAAAAGCTTAAAATAATCAATCCCACAAGTAGAAAATATAAATAATTACAACCGCACACGAGACGATAATTTTTACGTGGAAAATCTCAAATCGAGTAAAAATCACGAGACCACACCGGGTCTAGAAAATTAAATACTATTAAATGTTGGTTACAAGAGAATCTTACAAATCGACGTTGTACTCACAACCAATTATTTGAAAGCCTACTCCTGCCGAATCCACGTGTACCAACTCCTATGCTTGACTGCCGCTGGAACCCACCACCGAACTTCAATGCTGACGGACTCCTCCACCAGACTTCAACACTTGAGATTCCTCTCAAGCGACTTCACGAATCCAAACTGATTGTTGAAGGTTTGATTGACTTGATGATTGGCTTGAAAGGGCGGATGCTAAAGAATCATCAAGTTATAGACTAGCTTACGAGTAAAAAGAATAAATCTCTAAAGCTTGGGGTGGCTAGGTTTTCATAAAAATATAATAAAGAGGCTCACCCACAAAAGAAACCTAAAAGCCTATTTATAGAAAATTGCCAAACCCTAACAGCAGCAATTAAAATCTGGCCCACGCGTACAAGACCGATCGATCGGTCTTTTTACCGATCGATCGGTCATTTTACACTTGCAGTAATTTTATTGCAGAAGCTTAAAACCGAGAGGAGCTGAAGACCGCTCGATGGACCAATCGGTCGGTCTATCAAGCGGTCTGATACTGCTGCTAGTTTTTTACTATTTTCTGCTCCTCTCTTGCTGTGCTGTAATATCAAACCACAACTTCCACAAGAACAAGTATAAAAATATCACTGAATAAAATAAATAATATGAATAAACATTTGTCATAGAATTACCAATCATAAAATGAATATTGTCGAGGGAAAAATTCATAACATACTAGATTATTATTTTGTATAGAAGAGAAAAAATATAGAGAACAATATGTTGATAGAAGAGAAAAAACGAAAAGGGGAGATTATAATAGGAGACATACTGGGTTACTATCATATATAGTATTATATATTACTTTATTATAATTTATGGAGTAATCAATTTGTGGCTCGTTTAAATTCTCCTAGTGGGCGTGAACATGACGAGGAATGCTTGTGAGTTCTTTAGTTGTATATATCTCGGAGCTGATATACTCTATTTAGACCATCACATAAGAAGAAATATATATCAGATTTAAGACACTGGCCAATATGCCTCTCAAGTTTACAAACAACATCTTTTCATCTTTACATACTTTATATTATTTTGCATTTTATTATTTTTGTGGCTTAAATCTTAAATTTATATTATTTCTAAAAAATAGAGTTAAAATTTTGTTCTAACATAATATACACGGGAATAGTTTTCAACATATCTATCCATAGGCCATGTTTGTTTTAAGGGTAAGAATTAGGGGGTCCCTTACTAATAATCTTAGAATAATGTATTCAATATATTGTTAATTCATTTTTTTATTCATTCCCATGTTTGGTTATTTCATGGGATACTAAAAATTATAATATCAAATCTTTTGTTTGTAAATTAGAAAATAAGTTTTATGCATAAACGACAATAATACGCTACACAATTGTAACTAAATCAACATGAACCAAACTAAAAATTAAACAGTTTTTAAAATAGAAAAGATATAAAAAAATAGTTTTGAGAGAAACAAGAAGAACAAATAGTTTTCAAAATAAAAGAAAAACAAAAAATAGTTAAAAAAATAAATAAGGGGTTTAGAAAAATATATAAAAACAACATAATATAAAAACAAAACAGTTAAAAAATAATAATAAATTAAAACAGGTTTTTTTAATAAAAGAAAAATACAAAGAAAGAAATTTTCTTAAAAACAAAAAGAAATAATAGTTTTTAAAATAAAAATATAAAAAAACAGTTTTTAAAATAATTAAAAAAAATTTTAAAAATTTAAAAACATACTTTAAATTAAGAAATAATAAAAAATAAATAAAAAAATGATAAACATATTTCTTTAAAAAAAACAACAAACAGTTTTTTTTAAAAAAATGATAAACTATTTTTTATAAATAAAAAATAAATTATTTTTCTAAAACTAATAATAAAAAACTTTTTTCTAATTAAAAACTATATAATATTGTTCTAAAAAATAATAATAAATTTTTTTTTTAACATTTGAGCATGGATTTTTTAATCCCAAATTGTAAATTTCATCCCTCCCCCTAAGATATAATTATTCTATATTTATGAGATTATGAATTCACCCGGATAGTGTATTTGGACCCATTAATTACAACAAGTTATGAGATAAAGGATTGTTAATTCAATTCCAAGTTTATTTTTTTCAAAATAAACATGGCCATAGTGCCTAAAATTATTGTTTTTTTTAACAATGCATAGTGGAAGGTTAAAATTTGATGCAAAATTAAAAATGAAAGCTCCAAAGATGAATAAGATTTTTCCAAACCATGAGATTAATCTAGAAAGAGAAGAACGAGGAAGAAATGCACTACGACAACGAATTACCAAGGGTGCCAATCACTTTCAAGCCTCACAAAATTCTATAAAGACTGCTCTATATTAAAGTGAAAGTGCTTAAACATTCAAAATTTCATATCTACAAGAATAATATTGCCTTCCAATCCAAACTCTAACAACTCTTATTCAAAAGGAAATTCCAAACTCTAACAACTCATTCAAAAGAAAAAGTTTATGTAATCAGAAAAAATACCCATAAGCTGTTGGGATTTGTATATAAATTCCCTAACGTAAACAGAAGTAATTCACACAGAAAAAGCAAAAAATAATGAACACCGAGAATTTACGTAGTTCGGCCTACGCCGGCCTACGTCTACGAGCGATAGAGAAAATATTTTACTATATCGAATGCGAAAGAGTACAACATCGTCTCCCTTCTTTCTACCAGTTAGCCTCACAATTTTCTGTCAACTCACGACCTTTAACCCTAAGGCTCCACTAGTGTCCTATTTATAAGTATACACGTACAAATCCTAAAAAAATTTAGTCAGCCCATATTACTATAAACTCTATACATAAAGAATTCTAATGGACTTTTAATTCCATCTCAACTCAATTACATATAAATCAAAACAATATAATAAATACAAATCTGGTAGAATACAAGATATAGCCCAATAATCTCTACCTTGGCTTGAATTCTATAAATTACCATGAAGATAACGAGCGTTGATGTCGATTCTGTTAGGATTGGTCTACTGAAAATCATGTTTTCAGTATTTAATCTTATTTTAATAAAATTAATTTTTTCATTTTATGAGAATATTTATGAGTAATGTATGTATATTATTTCTTTAATGTTATGTATGAATGTCCAATATTCGGTATAATATTTAATCTAGTGTGTAGAGTACGGTTTGCACACAGAAAATTAAATTTTAGGTTCTTACAGAATTTAAGTTTTATATTTACAGTCTAGATGGAAATAGACATACTATCGGTATGATTGTGGCACAGAATTTTAGTAGGCCTGTCTTTGTTATGGAGAACAGATAATAGCGTCGTCTATTGTTCCGATTTTCTCTGCCAGTACACTTTGTGTATTAAACGAGATACATTGAAATAATTAATTTTATACTGCCTATATAGATTAATTCACACTCTAAGATTATTATGAATAGTGTTTATGCTCTTAATCTTAAAATAATTATGAATTTACGTATATTTAATATTCGTTGTTTTAATTCAATAGAGGGTGCCATTTTATATGAGTCTATATTTCCGGTGAGTTAAATAGCGGTATTATTTATATGGTGAATATTAATTATTAATGAATTTCACGTCCTAAAAGATCGGGATTGACGATACCCCCATAAGGAAGCTTATAAGTTTTGACCTGCCTAAGCCCTGCAGGTGAATTTTATTATTCGGCGGTTAAATAAGTTAAGCGGAAGAGTTTAAGGAATTTAAAGACCGATTAAATTAAATTATCAGTAATTAAATTTAATTGGCGGGTATCGAGATTCTTAACGTGAGGAGAAATGATAAGCATTTAATAATAGGAGTTTAATGCAAGAAGGTTTTGAGATTATGGATCATAGTGCAATTATAGTTCTTTAGTGGTGTGAACTGTAATTCAGTATTTTATGAAAATTACAAAAATCATTGCTAATTTTCTATAATTCCAGATACTGTTATGAGATTTTCTTAATTACGAAAATCACTGATATGTGTATGTGTTCCACTGGAAGTCTTACTCATAATTACTCCACAGGTCCCTACTGTAGCCCTATAAATATGCGGGTTAGCTGAACTAACTTCATAAGTTATCTTTTAAAAGTAAAGCTGTCCAGGTTCTACCGGTACGAATTTTTGATAGATTGTAACCCACCCTACATTCAAAAATTGTATAAGAAAATTCAGTAAAAGATTTGACAAGAGTTTCAACTCGAATTTAAAACGTAGTTGAAGATTCGACCAATAAAAAAGTATTCTTCAAAATTAACTGTGGTTGCACGAGTTTTATTTTGATCGTCGGTCATCAAAAGTTTTATCTAGAACTCATTTTGGTGTTTACCTGTCAAGTTAATTTTTTACTAAAAATCGTTTACAAAAATAATGATCTTGGTAGTTTTGCCTCTAACAATTGGTATTAAAGCGTTTTATTTTTTGTTTACGGTTATCGGGGTCGGGTAGTTATAGAACTGTGCTAACTATTATTTTGCAGGTATTTTAATTCTGATTTTATGATTGTCATTTATTTTTCATTTTTAATTGAATGGTGTGAATGATGCTTATTTTGTCAAATTACGAGAGTTGACCGTAATAGATCGAATGTGGGCCTTCAGAACATAGGATCGATGTAATAGCTAGTTTTTATTTTTAAAATATCTGTTTAGATTTTTTAAGAACATGTTGAATATATCCAAGAACACGAAGAACGGAGGTGGCACCGGCGATGGTTTCGATTTTACCGGGCCACGAATCGCGATAAGTTTTTTTAAAGTTTTTAAATAGTTTTTTCTGATGAATTTTTTGCAGTATTTATGTGTTAAAATAGTACTAAAAATAAGTCAAAATAGCGAGAAAAATCACCGAAACAGCCCACCACCGGCGGCAGTTAGGCAGCAATTTTTATGATTTTTTGAGTCATTTTTGGGATTATTTTTTGACAAATTTGAGTAGATTTCTTGATAGAAAGATTTTATATTTTGAGAGCTTTCTTTTGGTATAAAATCATCGAAAACGAAGCTCAGATGATGCGGCAAAACTTGCCTGAAGTGGGCAGCCATGGGCGGCGCCAGCGAGTTGGTGGTGGCTGGAGGTTTTTTGGTTCTCTCGGAGCTGTTTTGATATCTTTTCTGATATATTTGATACTGATATGATATATCAGTATATATCGAAGTATATCAGGACATCCTGATGCAATTAGGATACAAGAATCAAAGACGAACATGGATTATTACAGCTTGTCACTTCAGGAGACTAAAACGTTTTCGCGTTTTACTTGGATCATAAAATTGGGATATATGCATATCATGGTTATATATATGAACTGCGTGGATGATTGCATATTTGTTTTATTTATCTTGTTAATTTAATCAATTCAAAATTTTGATTTTAATTAAAATATTTTGTAATGAAAAATAAAATAAATTTTTTTAAATAAATTTTTTTAATTAAATAGAAAAACTTTAGATATTTTATATTTTATAAAATGTCACGTTTAAGATAATTTTTTTATAAAATCGAATATATTGAAAAAACGTGAGAATTAATTTTGGATTCTGAATTAATTAAATAAAAAAATATTTAATCAAAATAAATTATTATTTTTCCAAAAAAGTGAAACAGAAAATAAAATAAATAAATGCCTTTAATCATTATCTTAGCTGAAAAGCTGGAGAAAAAATTATATATTTATTAAATTTTATTTTTTACGTATTTAAACACGAAAACATAGTTTGATAAATTAGAATCTTTGGAATCATGTACACGGAAAAATATTTGATTCTTTTAGATCGTGTGGTTTCGAAATTAATAAATTATTTTAATTAAATAAATTTTTATAATCCTAAAAAATATTTTAAAAATCTAAGTAGAAGAGAAAATTTATTCACAGATAAATTCTGCGGTCATCATCTCCAGTTTGTAGACAATGTAATTAAATCATGCGTGTTGGTAGTAAGGCATTCCTCCCCATTGAATAGATTAATTACGGTATCGCTATTGCAAACCTCCTTTAAGGATAATTCTAGATAATTGTTAGTGCGGATCACTTCTCCATCTGAAGAGTTCATTGCGAAGCAATTGATTTGAGATTAGGTTATGGTTAACACTTAGTTGTATATAATAGTATCTTCTCCATCTGAGTCACTGCTATTATATACTGGACTGAAACTATGTTAGTTATTTAATTTTACTTGGCATGGTCAGTTGCCTATATAGTAAAATTAATAGGAATTGACCTATCTGGTCTTATGATGGATAGTATACGTCTTCCCATCGAGGTATGCTATTCTCAAGTTACCAAACTACTGAAAAATTTCTTTTAAAATGGTAGAGGAAACCAAAATTAAAATAAATTCAAAATTTTTCTTATCATAATTAATATTTTTTTTAATTATGTGATCTTCACGAATAAAATGGCTTTCAATCTACTTCCTTCAATACTCAAAGAAAATAAACTTACGGAGCCTAATTATGTTAACTGAAAATGAAACTTGGGCATTGTCTTAACTGCCGAGGATTATAAGTTTGTGTTAACTGAGATATGTCCACCGGTACCTAATGTGGGGGCTACCGAATAGAAAACTCAGCCCCATCAAAAATGGCAGAAAGTTGATCAGATGACTTGTTGTTACAGTTTGGCTTCAATGTCAAATATCTTACAGCATCAACATCAGTCTATGTTCAGTGCCTATGACATGACAATAAACCTCAAAGAAATGTTTGGGGATCAGAATCATGCTACTAGGAAGGTGATCATGAAATCTCTGATGAATGCAAACATGAATGAAGGCACCCCTGTTAGGGATCATGTTTTGAAGATGATCAGTCTTTTGAATGAACTAGAGATTCTTGGAGCTGAAATTGACAGAAAAACCCAAGTCAATATCATACTCCAGTCACTGCCTGAAAGTTTTAAGCAGTTTTACCTAAATTGCAAAATGAACAAGCTCAACTTTTCATTGACAGAACTTCTTAAGAAACTTCAAGCAACTGAGCGTGTTCTTAGGAAACCAGGTTCTGTGTATATGGCTAAGAAGAGTTTTTCATCTAAGATGAAAGGCAAGAAGAAGAAAAAAGTTCAGACGTATGGAGGTACAGTTCCAAAAGAAGTTAAAGGATCAAAAGCTGGTGCGAAGAAGCTGAATGGCAAGTACTATCACTGTAACCAGTTTGGGTATTGAAAAAAGTAGTGTTCGATTTTTATCAGTAAGAAGAACAAACTAGGTAATTTCTGTTCACGAGTAGTTAAAATATTTTTAGCGGTGTTATTTACCGAAATCTGATGTGTAGATACGGGAGCCACTAATTATGTCTGTAATTCTTTACAAGGGTTCCCAAAATGAAGGCACCTCAGTGATAGAAATATTTACCTACACACGGGAAATAATACAAGGGTGGTAGCAGTTGCAGTAGGAGATGTCACTATAAGTTTTAGCTGAGATAGGATACTTCTTCTGAAAGATTGTCTTTATATATCTTCGGTTAGAAAAAATTTAATTTCAGTCTTGAGCTTAATAAAGAACAAATATTCTGTTCATTTTGGAGACTTTGTGGTTGTGAAAAAAATAAATATTTTTTTGTTCTGGTACATTAGTGGATGATCTGTATATTGTATCTCATATATCTTCTACACTATAACTAACTGAAATGAATAACACATTTAATTTATCATATAAGAGAAAGTTTTCATATTTAATGAACTAAACGTTTCTTTGACACTTACGCTTAGATCATATTAATCTAGAAATGATGAACGGACTAGTAGCAGATGAACCTTTGAGTTCAATGAAAGTGGAGGCACTTCCAGTCTATGAATCTTGCTTAGAAGGTAAAATGACCAAAGACCCTTTTCGGCTAAAGGCTATGAGCTAAAGAACCATTTGAGCTGGTTCATTCTGATCTGTGTGGTCCTATAACATTCCTATTAGAGGCAAAACTGTCAATATTATTATTTTTGTAAATGATTTTCGGTAAAAAATTAACTGGAAGGACAAACGCCGAAACAGGCTCTAAATAAAATTTTTGACGACGAATGATCAAAATAAAACCTGTACAACTAAAGTAATTTAGAAGAATACCTTTTACAGGTCAAATCTTCAACTACGTTTTTGTTCCTCAGTTGAAACTCTCGTCGGACCTTCTACTATATTTCTTATGCGATTCTCGAATATAGTGTGGGTTATAATCTATCAAGAACTTGTACCAACAGAACCTGGATAGATTTAGTTTTGAAGACAAGTTATAAAACTAGTTCAGCCTACCACCATATTTATAGGGCTACAGTAAGAACCTGTGGAGTAATTAAGATTTCTAGTAGAACACAGATATGTATCAGCGATTTCTACAAATAAGCAAACCTCATAGCGGCAACTGCAATTATGAAAAACTAGCAGCAGTTTCTGTAATTTTCATAAAATACTGAATTACAGTTCACATCACTAAAGAACTATAATTGCACTATAACCAAGAATCTCAAGACCATCTTGCATTGAGCTCCTGTTATTAAATGTTTAATATTTCTCCCTACATTAAGATTCGCTTAACTTATTTGATCGTCGGATAATCAAATCCACCAGCAGGATTTGGTCCGGTTAAAACTTATAAGCTTCCTTAAGGGGGTATCGTCAATCTCAATCCTTCGAGACATGGATTCTATCAATAATTAATATTCATCAAATAAATAATACAGCTATCTAACTCACCGAAAATACATACTCATATAAGATTGCACCCTCTAATGAATCAAAACAACGAATATTAAATATATACAAATTAATAATTATTTTTGGATTAAGAGCATAAACACTATTTATAATAACTTTGGAGTGTGAATTAATTTATATAGTCAGTATAAAATTAATAACCCCAATGTGTCTCGTTCAATACACATAAAGTGTACTAATATAGAGAATCAGAATCATATATGACACTATTATCTGTTTCCTGTAACCAAGATATGCCTCCTAAAACTCTGTACTACAATTGTACCGATGATATGTCCATTTCTATCTAAACTGTGACCACAAAACTTATATTCTGCAAGAACCTAAAATTTAATCTTTTGTGTATAAGCTGTACTCTACGCACCAGATTAAATACTATACAGAATAAAAAGAATATATGCATCACATTAAAGAAATAATACACATACATTACTCATAAAGATTATCATAAAATAAAAAATTAATTTTATTAAAATAAAATTAAATACTAAAAGTATGATTTTTAGTATACCAATCCTAACAAATTTGGGCAGGAGATGATTTTGAGTATTTTATCAGTTTCATTGATGACTACTCAATGTATGGATACATTTACCTGATACACCGTAAGTCTTAATACTTTAAGAAATTCAAAAAATTCAAGGTGGAGCCAGAGAAGCGTCTAGATAAAAGTATCAAATCACTATGATCCAACCGTGGTAAGAAATACCTCTTTGGGGAGTTTAAGGATTATTACCTGTAATAAGAGGGGATTACATCCCAATTGACTGCACCTAGTACTCTGCAGTAGAATGGTGTAGCAGAAAGAAAGAATAGGACTCTTATGAAGATGGTAAGGTCCATGATGAGTTATTTAGGTTTATCTGATTCATTTTGGGGACTCATTATAGAGACAATAACTTACATTCTAAACTTGGTACCTTTTAAATCAGTATCTTCTACTCCCAAGAATTGTGGATCGGGCGTAAGCCTAGTCTGAAACACATTCGAATTTGGGGGTGTCCAGCACATGTGTTGAAAGAGAATGCGGGCAAGTTAGAATCGAGAACAGAAGTCTGTTTCTTTGTAAGGTTTTCCAAGACAACAAAGGGTGGTCTATTTTATAATCTTAAGGATCAGAATGTCATTGCTATCACTAATGCCCGATTCTTGAAAGATGATTATATTATGGACCACAGGCCCCAAAAACAACATTGTTCTGGAAGAACTGAGAGAAAATACCAGTAAAATGGAAGAACAAGTCACTAATATCTCATTACCTCGTAGTGGGAGAATTATTAGGACATGTGCAAATCATGAACATGGTGTTGATGCACAGGGTTCAAATTTTGCACAACGTGTTACTACTAGTATATAGACATAGGTAGTGCCTCGTTGTAGTAGGAGGGTTGTTCATCAACCTGATCGGTATATGTTCTTGGAAGAGTCTTTTTATAGGATCTCTACAGAACTGGATATTGAACCTTATAACTATAATGAAGCACTTCAAGATAAAGATGTAGATTTTTAGCAAAGGGCTATGAATTCAGAGATTAAATCTATATATTCCAATCAGGTGTGGAAACTTATAGAACCACCCGAAGGGATAAAACCTATTAGATGCAAGTGGATCAACAAGAAGAAGAGAGGAGCAGACGGGAAGGTTAAAACTTTCAAAGTTAGGCTTGTTACTAAAAAGTTCACTTAGAAAGAATTGATCAATTATGAGAAAACCATTTCACTGGTAGCCATACTTAAGTCTACCCGGATTCTCTTATCTATTACTGCACATTTTGATTACGAAATCTAAAAAATAGATGTCAAGACAACTTTTCTTAATGAAAGTCTTGATGAGTGTATCTATATGGTACAACCAGACAGATTCATTGCAAAGGGCCAAGAGAACATGTTGTGCAAGCTTAAGAGATCTATTTATGGACTTAAGTAGGCATCAAGGTCTTCGAACATTCGGTTTGATCAAGCTATAAAATCTTATGATTTTGATCAGAGTCCAGATGGGTCCTGTGTGTACAAGAAGCGTGATGGAAATGTGATGATCTTCTTAGTACTTTATATAGACGATATCTTGCATATCAGAAACGATGTGGGGGCATTATCTATGGTTAAAGTATGGTTATCTGAACAGTTCAATATAAAAGACTTGGGAGAAGCCAGTCACATGAGTGGGATCAAGCTTATGCGAGATCAAAAACAAAGGATGTAGGGTTTACCACAAGCAAAGTATATCGTTGATATCCTTGCTCGTTTTAGCATGCAAGATTTCAAGAAAGGTTTCTCCCTTTCAGGCATGGAATCACTCAATCCAAGGATTAGTGTCCTAAGACATATGATGAGATAGAGAAGACGAATGCAGTTCCTTATGCTTCGATATTAGGAAGCTTCTGTATGTTATGCTTTGTACTAGACCCGACATCTGCTTTGCCTTTGGCATGGTTAGCATATATCAATCTAATCCAAGGTAGAAGCTTTAGAATGTGGTAAAGAATATAATCAAGTATCTGAAAAGGACTAAGGATTAAATATTGGTTTACCAAGCAGACAGTCTAGTACTTTTGGGGTACACAGACTCAAATTTTTAGTTTGACAAGAATTTTCGTAAGTCTACCTCAAGATATGTGTTTACCTTAGGAGGTGGAGTTATAAGTTAGAGGAGTATCAAGCAGTCATGCATTACTGATTCCATTATGGAGGCCAAGTACGTGGTAGCTTCTGAAGCAACCAAGGAGGCCGTGTGGCTCAGAAACTTCATATTGGATTTAGATGTGGTCTTTTCAGTTCAGTCGGCTATTGCACTTTATTGTGACACTAGTGGAGCGATTGCAAACTCGAATGAGCCTAGAGTCCACAAGAAAAGAAAATACATTGAGCATAAGTATCACCTAATATGAGAAATTTTATAGAGAGATAATGTTGTTGTGACTAAGATTGTATCAGGAGACAACCTTGTAGATCATTTTACAAATAGCTTACCAACTAAGGCTTTTGATAGTCATGTAGAGGAGATGGGTGTTAGATGAATGACAGCATCGTTTTGAGTATAAGTGGGAGATTATTAAGGTTGGTATACTAAAAATTATGTATTTAGCATTTAATTTTATTTTAATAAAATTAATTTTTTTATTTTATGAGAATTTTTATGAGTAATGTATGTATATCATTTCTTTAATATTATGCATAGATGTCCAATATTCTATATAGTATTTAATCTAGTGTGTAGAGTATAATTTGCACACAGAAGATCAAATTTTAGGTTCTTGCAGAATATAAGTTTTATGTTCACAGTCTAGATCGAAATGAACATACCATCGGTACGACTGTGACACAGAATTTTAGTAGGCATGTTTTTGTTATGGAGAACAGATAATAGTGTCGTCTATTGTTCCGACTTTCTATACTAGTACACTTTGTGTATTGAACGAGATACATTGAAATAATTAATTTTATACTGACTATATAAATTAATTCACATCCCAAGGTTATTATGAATAGTGCTTATACTTTTAATTCTGAAATAATTATTGATTTGTGTATATTTAATATTCGTTATTTTGATTTATTAGAGAGTGCGATCTTATATGGGTCCATATTTCTAGTGAATTAGATAGTGGTATTATTTATATGGTGAATATTAATTATTGATGGAATTCACGTCCTGAAAGATCGGGATTGACGATACCCCTTTAAGAAGGTTTATAAGTTTTGACCGGACCAAACCTTGCAGGTAAATTTTATTATCCGGCAGTCAAATAAGTTACGCAGAAGGGCTTAAGAAATTTAAAGATGCCGATTAAATTAAATTATCAATAACTAAATTTAGTTGGCAGGTATCGATAATCTTAACATAGGGAGAAATAATAAGCATTTAATAATAGGAGCTCAATGCAAGAAGATCTTGAGATTATGGATCATAGTGCAATTATAGTTCTTTAGTGGTGTAAACTGTAATTCAGTATTTTATAAAAATTTACAGAATCTGCTGCTAGTTTTCTATAATTGCAGATACCGCTATGAGATTTGGTTAATTGCAAAAATCGCTGGTACATATATGTGTTTCACTAGAAGTCTTACTCATAATTACTCCACAAGTCCCTACTGAAGCCCTATAAATATGCGGGTAAGATGAACTAGCTTCAAAACTTGTCTTTCAAGACTAAAGCTATCCAGGTTCTACCGGTATGAATTCTTGATAGATTGTAACCCACCCTACATTTAAGAATCACATAAGAGAATAAAGTAGAAGATCTGACAGGAGCTTCAACTTAGATTCAAATCGTAGTTGAAGATTCGACCGGTAAAAAGGTATTTTCTAAATTAACTGTGGCTGCACGAGTTTATTTTGATCGTTTGTCATCAAAAGTTTTATTTGGAGCCCGTTTCGGCGTTTACCCATCCAATTAATATTTTATCAAAAATTATTTGCAAAAATAATGATCTTTGTAGTTTTGCCTCTAATAGATTCTACCGTCATCATCGTCGTCGACCTGCCATACCCAGATAGCATGGCCCACACCTCTATATCGAGGTGCTCGCCCCTGAACCCAGGTGCCTTACCAAGCTCACTATGTTGAAGAAGAACATGGCCCTATCTCTCCCCCTTTGTGCACACAACCAGAGAAATTACTGCTACTAACCAAATTAAGAGCAAATGAGACTCGCTTCTGTTAATGTGTACACCTGTCTGCCATATCTGTTGTGCTAGTCTCGTTGCTCGAAGCTTCCCCTATAAACATTTAATAACTGTTGCTCTTGCATCTTGCCGGCATCCTACACACCATCTAATTTGCTCACCTGCGCACTTGTACTATCTCATCGCTTCCGCGTACCCCTACGCCTATTCCGTGTGCTTTTCTACAACTATTGTTCACCCTGATCACCCTTACACTTTTTTCGTATATGTCGTCTACTTATACTACTCATCTAATATCTCACAGTTGCTTCACCTGTCATAACATTCCCTACGCACCTGTATAGGTTGTCAATCATCTGTCCCTGCAGTACATCCTTATTTTTCTTTGAAACCCAAAGAACTCCACCTCTAGATGAGAGCCCACAACCTCTTAAATCCAGCATCCCTAGAGAAATCAAGTTCTTCGTTAGATTCGGCACATGTCTAACTCCATTCAAAATCAAAACGGTCCCATCAAGTCTGCAAAATCGCACCGTTCTCATACCAATAACTCTACTCACTGCTTTGTTTGTCATCCTAACAGTACCCCCATCGCATGACTAATACGTATCAAAATACTCTCTAACTGCACACATGTGGAACGAACATCCAAAATCTAATATCCAATCTAATTTGCTCATACCTGAAGTAACTGTGAGCACCTCTGATTCTTCATAATCGAAGCCCTCTGTAACTGTTGTCTCTAATGATTGTTCTTTTTCCTTGTCTGCCTTGTACTTCAAATAATTCCTCTTCAGATGACCTTTTTTGTCACAATAGTAGCACTTTCCTTTGTAACCTCTCAACTTCGAACAACCTTTCTTCTTGGACCCCTCTTGCTTCACTGTCGCCCTACCTTTGACTTTCCCACAACCTGATGCAACCATGATGCCATTTCCCTGTGATCTGTTACACACTCTCTTCTTCAACATCTTATGAGATGTGAGAGCAACAACAACCTCATCTAATCCAAGGGTATCTTTTCCAAACATCAGTGTAGTCCTCTGATGCTCGTATGATGAAGGTAAAAAAACCAACAGGAGAATTGCTTTATCCACATCTTCGATCTTCGCATCGATAGAATCTAATTTCATCAGTATCTTATTGAACTCGTCTAAGTGCTTTATAAATTTTGCTTCCTTTGTCATCTAAAGTGCATATAACTATTTCTTTAAAGACAACTGATTTGTCAATGTCTTGGACTGTACCTGTTGTCCAACTTAGTCTAGAGTTTCGCTAGATTGCTTTCGTTGATGACTTCTCAAAGAGTACTATTACCAAGGTACAATTGAATCGTGTTGCTCGCCAAGTCTCGCATCTCATCCCACTCTACATCCTTCATCGTTTTTGGTTTCTCTAACTTATTTCTAAGAGCTTTAATCAGTCTTTCGCGCGTCAATATATTATTCACCCTTTGCTGCCATAAGGTGAAGTCATTGTAGCTGTTAAAAGATTAAATCACGAAATCCAAACTTTTCAATGCTATTAGATTTGTGTCTGACAATTCCTACAAGTTGAACTCATCGCAATATTCGATGTGTAAATCTTGTCCCACGCAGCCCAAATCAACTTTGATTGTACCTAATCGCTCCTGATTTGTACCCGATCATACCCAATCAATCCCAATTTAAATCAATCTGTCCAATCCAAATAAATAGTACATAAATCAAAATTCTGACCGTACCGATGAATCTGTAGCGCTAAAAAACTTTACGAGACACCTCTCCCTTAAATTATTTTATTATACATACGATCCGATATAATAAAATAATTATGAACCGTTGATTTAATCCAGTTACCACACTGGATAATAACCCAGCAATATCAATTGCTCCCAAACTCAATCAACGACCAGTAAGTGATATCAAATCCTATCCATTCCTAAACCGAATCTTCAACAACTAGTGAATTGGTTTTCAATTAATATTAGATTCAATCAATTCTCAAATTACTTATCACACAGGATAATAACCTAAGATTCCTTCCCAAGCTATTAGATTTATGAATGGAACCTTTCTGTTAATCAAAATACCATTGCCAATCAAATAGCTGTATGATTCATCCTTGACAATTAATCATCATAGTGCAAATAGATCCCAACTTACTGAAACCACGGCTACTCACCCTTGGTCAATACTGTGTGAATCAACTAGAAGCCTCGCACAGCGCAACACTCGTGCCACATCAGTCGTGTAACTTCTTTTTGTGAAAAATAATTTTTTTATTTATACGATACAAAATTTAAAAATACTTTTCTCCGATCAACTACCATGGCTTTGAATCGTCCACCGTCGCTCTAATACCACTTATTGAGATTTGTATACCAATCCCCGAATGCGAACAGAAGTAATTCACGCACAAAAAGTAAAAAATAATGAACACCAAGGATTTACATAGTTTGGCCATATCGGCCTACGTCCACAAGAAAGAGAAAAAATATTTTACTATGTCAAATGTGAAAGAGTATAACACCGTCTCTATTCTCTCTACCAGCTAGCCTCACAATTTTCTGTCAACTCACAACCTTAAACCCTAAGGCTCCATAATTTTTTATTTATAGGCACATACGTAGAAACCTTAAATAATTCTAGTCAGTCCATATTACTATAAACCCTATACATAAAAAATTCTAATGAACTCCTAATTCCACCCCAACTCAATTACATATAAACCAAAATAATATAATAAAATACGAGTCCGGTAGAATACAAGACATAACCCGACATAACCCAACATAAGCTTACCCTGAAAGTGATCTATAGGGTGTAGATGCATATTTAATAGGATATAGGACATACTTTAAATGAATCTTAACCACTCATTTTAAATTTTTAATAATTTTTTGGATATATAGCATTGTTGTATTCAAAATTCATCATATATAAACATGTGTTCTAAGATCTCGAGAGAAAAGTTTCAAAGACTCTTTCATGCTGGAGTTGACAAGAGGGGCTTAAGGCTTTACAAGATAGCAACTAGAAAATTCTAATCGTAAAACAATAGAGAAAGAAAGAATTGCTGCTACAAGATTTTAGCACAATTTCATAGCAATAGGTTCAAGATTTGACGTAAGTTTATTTCTATGATCACTATAACAAAATGTGAAAAAATGAAAGAACAACGGTTAAGAACTACGAATGAGACTTGATTAGATCACCCAGAACATACTGGATGATTATAGCGAGCCTAGGGAGCATGTCTCAACACATACTAGATTGCATGCATTACATAACTCAACAATTACCACCAAATGTACTACTACTTCAGGATATTCAAAAACAAAACAAAAAATAATATTGTTGGATCATCCCTTTTTTACAGCATTCCTAAGAACAATTTGCTATATCATTTTCTCATGATTTCATGTTAATTAGTGTGTTAAAACAAAGCGAAAGGGTTGAGTTCCCAACTACGAAAAGACTAAAAAAGTTATGCTCCAACAGTGTTTTGACGTATTTGATTCCCTTCACTTGACTTATACACACTTTGTTAGGCTTGAAAATGAGCATCAATGGAATATGAGAGTCTAAGCTCCCAAAAGAAGAGCTAAAGAGGAGCTTCAACGTCGATAGAACACTGAGCTCCAAAAAAAGTAGTTGTTAATGTGAATAACTGCTAGATTACGAGACAATTCGGTCAGTTAGATTGCTAAACGGTCCACTCGACCCAAGGATGGTTGGATTACTCGATAATCCAACCAAGATCCTAGGTACCTGAAGAGATGAATTGTTAGGTGATTCAATTAGCCCAAGGATAGTCAAATTGCTGGACGATCTAATCGAGACCCCAAATAATTGAAGTGCTATATTAGTAGATGATCTAGCCAGTCAAGAGTGGTCATATTTCTAGATGGTCTGATCAAGACTCCAAGCACTTGAAGAGCTAGAAAACTAAAAGATTTAGTTAACCCAAGAGTGGTTGAATTACAAAACGACCCAACAAAGGCCTCAAGCATTTGAATAGATGAATTTCTAGATGATCCAGTCGACCCAAGAATAGTTAGATTGCTAAACGATCTAACTGAGGCCCAAGCACTTGAAGAGTTAGGTTGTTGGATGATAGAGTAATCCTAATGGTGGTCAGATTGCTAAACAATCTGATTGAAGACCCCAGCAATATAACAAGCCTAATTAGTATTGCCGGACGATCCAATTAGTCCAAGATGTCAGATTGCGCAATGATTAGGCTTAGCCAAATTGATCGATAATTTGATCGGCCCAAGAACAATTAGATTCCCAAATGATATGATTGAGGCCCCTAATAGTACAAAATGCCAGGTTGCTAGATGTTCTAGTCAGTCGAATTCTTCGACAATTTGGTTTACCCAATAATGGTTAAATTGCCTAACGATTTGATCGAGGCCCCAGTAATATAATAAATTGGATTGCTTGACTACCCGATCAACCAAATTTCCAAATGGTTGGTTAGCTTAAAGAACAAAGCGAATTGCTAAATGAGTCGATCAACATAAATTACTAATCAAATTACTAAACAATCTGATCAACCAAATTCCTAAATGATTTGATCAACGTAAAAATAAGTCAAGTTTTTGGACGATTCGATTTGTCGAATTGCAGACATTTTGAATTGCCCAGAGAATTATTGAGTTACGAAAAAGATATCACATTTATAGACATACAATGTCCATTACAAAAATAGATCATAAGAGGCACAAAGTTTAGCCTTGGATCACATCCTATCTTATGAAGTTGGCAATTCCTAAAGAATAGATAGGTCTAAACATAATCAATAAGATCATCCCTAAATAAAAGAGAAGACTGGGGTAACCAAGAAGACAATCCTTAGAGGAAAAGAAAGGTCAAGATAATTAAAAAAACAACAGCCTGAGAATGCATTATGTGGTCAAAAACGTCCAAGAGTCAGAACAAGTCAAACATGCTCAAGCAAATTGTAAAGCTATTTCATTTTCTTCACTTGATCAATCTATGATATGACACACTCAAACATTAGGGTTACTGATATTGATATACTTCTCTAACAAGAATGGCTTACCATAATATGGCATAAGTGACTAAGATGAGTTGTTTAGCCAAGTATACTACAAGTATCTGAACAAATAGAGCTGAGCACGGCAGGAATGGCCTAGCCGAGTGATTGAGCATGTTAACCTGATAAGATGACTCTAATCCTCCTTGAAGCATGCCTAAAATTTGTCAAGTATCATGCCATATAATCACTTAGATGTCTAAGATCAATGGATAATTATCCTAAATATCCACCTTGAAAAATACTAAGATATGGATTGAACCTAGAGGGGGATGAATAGGTTAATCCATGCCAAATAAAAATGTAAAAAAAAAAATAAAGGTTAAACATCCACAGAGCTAGAGGCAAGATATAACGTGAATACCTTAGGGTAAATTCATGAGATAAAAAAAAATTCTAATATAAAAACCATGACACCAACTCACAAAAACTCTTCATTATGAATAAAAAATGTACAAGAGAAAAAGAAATGAGTTACACCCATTGAGGTAAGTTCTTTTCTTGAGCTAGCTCCCCGAGCTCCTTCTTGATTCCATAGATTCCACAAGCTTCAACATCTCGATCTTCATAAACCAGCAGCTTTGATATGATCTAAACAAGTGTGTGAGAAAACTGTAGAGAATGGATTATGAAATGATGTATGATGAACTATACAATCTAGGTAGTGATTACACTCCAAAGGATAAGAATGTACCTAAGTTACTACCAAAGAGTGAAGGAAAAGATGAGCATAAATGATTAACAATAAATGCTAACCCAACACTTTCTAAACCTTAAAAGATGAAATAAAATGATATATATATTTTTTGGTTCAATAGGAAAAAGAGGCTGAAAACTAAGATTGGGCGCTTGAGCGCCTTATGAGCACATATTAGCACTCGAGTGTTTGGTCGTGTTGTAGGCGGTAACGAGCATTGCTCAACCCTAGGGTTATCAAGCACTCGCACCCTAACCTAGCACCATTCATGAGCTTATGTAGCACTCGAGAGCTTAATGGGGACCTTGTGAGGATGCAACACTAGAGAAAAATGAGAAAGCCTTTTTAAAAGGCAGCGCTCAAGTGATTCTCAGGTGACTTACGAGCGCACTACACAGAAGGAGTCTAAAACAGACCAGTGCTTGATCGCCTAGTGAGTGCTATGCACTGTTTGAGAGGCAAGCTAAGGGGCCCTCGATCGCCTTAAGGGCATCTTGCGAGTACTAGCTATTTGAAAAGTAAGGGGACCCTTGATAGCACAGCACTCAAGCGCCTAGCAAGTGCTTAGTGAGCGCTGGACACTGGAGAATCAAGAAGGATTCTTGATATGCCAACGCTCGAGCTCTTTGTGAGCGCCTAACAAGCACTGGTTTCTAGGAGACTAAAAAGAATCCTAAGTAATGGTACTCAAGTGCATAGCTAGCGCATCACGAGAGCTAGCTTTTGAGAAATGAGGATAACCCCTGAGATGTCAGCGTTCGAGCACTTGGCAAGTGCCTAGCGAATACTCACCTCTAGAAAAGATAAGAGGCTCAATAGGCTTGGAGCTTGAGCGCCTAGCTAACGCCTAACGAGCACTCGCTTCTAGAAAAATGACACAGACTTAGAAAAAAATGGCAACTGCAAAAATGAAGAATTGTGCATGCAAAGTGTGATGGATGGACACTTGGATCACCAGATCCATTTTGTCACTAAACTTAACACACAAACTACCCAACCCAAAAAGAAAGGACTCAATTACAGATTTCGATAGTTTTGTTAAACACCTAAAAACTTTCAATTACATTAACAGTATCCTCTTTTGGTATTTTGGGGACAAATCCCCAAAAGAAAACTCTTATACAGGGAAAAGAAGAAAAAGACCTAAACTACTCTGATGAGGTGATGATCAAGAACAACTTAATAACCTGTTGCCTATCTCATCAAGATTTGGCAAGCTAAATAACAGTTGGCATATATTCAACATAAATGATAAAATACATCATTCATTCATATCAAAATATGAGTTGAGTACATGAGCATGTTGAGTACATTATAAAATAAACTAGAGAGATACACATGCAAAGTCTAGTACAAAAGATTGTAATGTAAAAGAAAAAACCACAACTATAATCTAAATTGATCAGCCGTGTATGGCATAAAAAGATAGCACGATGTCTCCTTCATATTGTCTGAAGAGATCGAAGGGGCCAGATATCGTCGTAATGTCATTGGGGGCAGAACTCGGATAGTCATGCTCTATGCGGTGCTTCATGCGTTGTAATTGGATTTGAAAGGACGATGACTAGGAGCCAAGAGAGGCCACCTAACGCTAAAGAAGCTCCATGCTGGTGGGAGCTAGCCAATCTGACCATCTAAGAAGAACAAATGAGAGTCGACAGTGAGTATGGTGTAACCGAATATTACAAATCTTTGGACTCTAACACCCATGGAATTGAAGGCCTTCATCCTAAATTTTCCTATATTGGTAGTTATTTCTGTTGGGGTTGGTATACTGAAAACTATGTTTTTAGTATTTAATTTTATTTTTAATAAAATTAATTTTTCTATTTTATGAGAATTTTTATGAGTAATGTATGTATATCATTTATTTGATATACATGAATGTCCGATATTTTGTATAGTATTTAATATGGTGTGTAGAGTACGACTTGCCCACAGAAGATTAGATTTTAGGTTCTTACAGAATATAAGTTTTATGTTCATAGTTGAGATGGAAATGGACATATCATCGGTACGACTGTAGCACATAGTTTTAGTAGACTTGTCTTGGTTACGGAGAACAGATAATAGCGTCGTCTATTATTTCGACTCTCTGTGCTAATACACTTTGTGTGTATTGAACGGGACATTTGGAGTAATTAATTTTATACTGACTATATAAATTAATTCACACCCTAAGGTTATTATAAATAGTGCTTATCCTCTTAATCCTGAAATAATTATTGATTTGCATATATTTAATATTCATTATTTTGATTCATTAGAGGGTGCGATCTTATATGGGCCTATATTCCCAATGAGTTGGATAACGGTATTATTTATATGAAAATATTAATTATTAATGGAATCCACGACTTTGAAGATTAGGATTGACGATATCTCCTTAAGAATGCTTATAAGTTTTGATCGGGTCAAACCCTACAGGTGAATTTGATTATCCGGTGGTCAAATAAGTTAAGCTAAATGGTTTAAAAAATATCAAGATACCGATTAAATTAAATTTTTAGTAATTAAATTTAATTGGTGGGTATCAAAAATCTTAACGTGGGGAGAAATGGTAAATATTTAATAATAGGAGCTCAATGCAATAAGATCTTGAGATTATGGGTCAGAGTGAAATTATAGTTCTTTAGTGGTGTGAACTGTAATTTAGTATTTTATAAAAATTGTAGAAACCGCTGCGTCTTTATATAATTGCAGAAACTGCTGGTAGATATCTGTGTTCCGCTGGAAGTCTTACTTATAATAATTACTCTCTAGTCCTTGTTGTAGCCCCATATATATGCAGGTAGGCTGAACCAGTTTTAACATATTGATATATCATATTTTGTCTTTTAAGACTAAATATGTCGAGGTTCTGCCGGTATGAGTTCTCAATAGTCCGTAGCCCACACTACGTTCGAGGATCGCATATGGGAATACGGTAGAAGATCTGATAGGAACTTCAACTCGGAATCAAATCATAGTTGAAGAATAGATCGACAAAAGATATTTTTCTAAATTAACTTTGGTTGCACGGGTTTTATTTTGATCGTTCGTCGTTA
Source organism: Heliamphora exappendiculata (assembly GCA_034768845.1). NCBI lineage: Eukaryota > Viridiplantae > Streptophyta > Magnoliopsida > Ericales > Sarraceniaceae > Heliamphora > Heliamphora exappendiculata. Next base: position 32,884 of record JAOTRH010439694.1, read on the forward strand.
AAAGTTTTATCTGGAGCTTGTTTCAACGTTTGCCCGCCCAGTTACTTTTTTATCGAAAATCGTTTTTAAAAATAATAATCTTGACAGTTTTGCCTCCAACAATTTCTATCAAAGTAGCGAGGTCTAGAGTTCGAAAAACCCTCATTGTAAAAGCCCAAGTTCATAACAAGATAAGGATCTAACTTTGATGGTTAAGCCACATAAGAGAAGAATGTGCTTTGATACCAATTGAAAAACACTATGAGATACAGATTACGCCTAGAGCAGGTGAATAGTTAATCTATGCTAGATAAATACATAAAAATAAATTAAAGGTTACATATCCACAAAGCAAGAGGCAAGATATAACGTGAAAACCCTAAG